>JPKZ01000402.1:0-28733 GCA_000803305.1 Toxocara canis | reverse complement strand
AATCGGTTGTTGTGCTTTTCGTAAAGTTATTAAATTTTTGGGAAGGAACACCCACAGGTTGACTTGAAAATACGCTGTGAAGAGCTGCCAAGCATTTTGATACTTCACTGAAATCACCTCTTGCACAGGAACGCCACAACGTTTGGCTTACATAAGAGGTTACGCATTACTTTGCCGAGGATATCTTCAATAAGCCATTTTTAACATCATTAAAAATTGTGGTTGACCAGAACGATGGACGTTGCAGTTCCACCCAAACAACGACCATCGATTTCGCGGAGAAGGAAACAAAATAACGCAAAACGGCGAACTGCACGAAGCAAAATTCGGCATTTCAAGCAAAACGATACAATAACACTGTATTGCCCATGCGGAAGTTATGAAGTAATGTTATTAGCTTGCGAGAGGGATGCATTCGCAGTCGAGGAGCTTTGAACAATATGAGAACCTAATAATGGGCAAAATTTTAACTAGACACCGTTTTAGAATAAAAATCAACACGTCTATTATCGAACCAAAATCGATGGGCTATACGATTTCAAAGACACTAGAATTATGCGGATAGCAACGAGAGCTCGATGTCACGATCTACTGCTGATCATAACACTTCGCAATAGGCTTCTTTTTTCAAATTTCCTTTCCCGCGCTGATATACAGTACAATACAATACTATACAATAAATAATACAATCCCACGCTGATAGACAAGAACTTGAAGTCAGTAAGTTCTGACGCTTAAAGGAACTGACGATAGAGCTGTGCTGAATGTAAGGTTCCACCATTAGGGATTTTAAATAAATGTCACACATCGCACATTTTGATTAAAATGGTGAGTCTCTACCAGTAATCTATCCTATTCACTATGAAGAGAGGTTATAATTCAACAAATTCCATTTCGACCATACGAAGTCGGCATCTGACCCCGTCCCCCACCGCTCCTCTCCACCTCCAACTTAGCCCTTCTAAGCGAGAGGAGAGGGCTGCGTAGGCTCAATCCATAAGAGGGTTGGCCACTACTCGCGAGACTTTTTTCTGATTTTGCATGACCTCTGTGCGTGCAACCAAACTGGAGGGAGAGCGGAAGGGAGCAGTCCACATTAGTCGACATAAGTTATCGATGAACGTTCGCCGTTATCGTGAAAACACATTCTATGATGCGGCAGTCATATTGTGCAGAAAAACGGTTCACTGTTTTAAATTCTGCCTGCTCCCAAATAAAGAAGCTTTACAAGCCAAAACAGTAAACGTTTATTTAAAGAACTGGGTAACTAAATGACGTCACTTTTGATTATATTTTGATAAGATATGTGCAAAAAATTTTTGAAGAATTTCACACTGCACTGCCCTCGCAGCGCGTTTGCTGCTTCTGTGGGAAATTTTTCTTCCTCTTTTCAGACGCTCTTAAAATTCCTTCTTTTATCTTCATTCCTTTTCATCTTTCGCCGTGGCAGAGAAAAGTTTTGAACAGAAAGCGACACAGATGAAAAGGGGGCTGTGCCTTGCAAATGTGGTTGCGATAGAGGACTGAATGAACGATAGCCCGCAATACGGTGGACGAAAAATGATTGAGAATCCTTTCGTGCATTTTGGAACTAATGAGCCTTTAAATAGAACCTTAAAAACTAATGAGAGGTTCCCTTCATAACATTAACACTAAGGAATAACGACACAGAATTGGCGAAAAACGAGCGTTTTCTCTTAAATTCAAGAGGTTGTCGATCCTTTCAAAAACCAACATCACGAACTCATCAAGCGGCTCGGCGGAGGCATAAGTTATCAAGATTCCTGGCGAGAAAGCATAACATCTACCAAGCGAAACTAGGCGGCGATGTGCACTCACTGTTCAGTTGTTGATTACCCTTTACAGTTTTGAATGCACGCAAACAAATATACACCGTTTTTAGGATGCTGCATACTCATAATTAGTCAAAGTAAGTGTGCGACATTGTCAAAAATTGAGCTCTCATTCCGAAAGAATGAACACAGTGAACAACTGAACCCTTTAGCATTTGAACAACACTGGCGTCGGCGCCCTTCGAATGCCTCTGGGCTGCAGAAAGAGGTATCGTGTGGTTGGATTTCGAAAGGATCGAAAACCTTTTGAATTTAAGAGAAAACATCCGTTTTTCACCAATTCTGCGTTGCTGTTCCTTGGTGCAAATGTCAGGAAAGAAGCCTCTCACTAGTTTTTAAGGTGATGCATGAAAGGATTCTTAATCATTTTTCATCCACCGTATGCTAGCTATCGTCCATTCAGTCCTGCATCGCAACCACATTTACAAGGCATAGCCCCCCTTCTCATCTGTATCGCTTTTTGTTCACAACGTTTTTCTGCGATAGTGCGAAAAATGAAAAGGGCTGAAGATAAAAGAAGGAATTCTAAGAGCGTATGAAAACGGAAAGAAATTTCCTCACTGAAGCAGCAAACGCTTTGCGAGCGCGGTACAGTGTGAAATTGTTTAAAAATTTTTTGCCCATGTCTCACCGAATCATAACCAAAAGTGGTGCCATTTTGTTATTGAGTATTTTAAATAAACGCCCATAGTTTTGAGTTGCAAAGCTTCTTCATCTCAAAGCAACTTTTGTAGCAGTGAAATTTTTCTGCAAATTAGAACTATTGCGTTAACGAATATGTTTTCCCCATGACGTCGAACTTCCATCGGTGTTGTCGGTCGGCTCTCTTCTTGTTTCTAGGGTTTTCTATCTCTCGAGTAATTTACTTTCACTAAAATTTACTGGGCTTTGTCGACTTATTTTTGAAACTATTTACAGGTTTCATACTATCAACTAATATTGCTAAAAATTTCAACTATGCCACTTAAGGTACAAAGTCAACAGCCATCTTTTTTACAAGGAATCAACCATTCGCCACTCCCATAATATTTAATGGTGTGTTGAAGTGAAAATTAAGGAATGATTGTCACTATCGGCTATATTCAATTTGCTCACTATGTAAAAATCTTCGCGAGGGTTTCTCCATAATTCGTGATATGTAATACGGCATAATAAACTTAGCCTCTTATAGGACAAATGAAAACGCTGTATCTGACTTTATTTAACACGCTTTGCTGTTACAATACAAACATCTATTGTTGTCTGTACAACGACTTTATGCCAAAATTTCACTCTTTAGCACTTGAAAACTGTTTGTTTAACAAAGAGCGCTTGAAAAAAGAAAAAAAAACAAGAGATGAAAAGTTTGGCTTCCAAAATGGGACTTCCAAAATGAGGAAATTATAGTGCGAATAGAAGTAATTTGGCCAAAAGAAACTTCCAGATAAATAATCAAGAAGAAATTAGAATAGCATTCAGGAAAAATGCTTCTTATAAACAGATATTCTCAAAATAATAATTGGTTGTTCCGAAAAGGAAATGAAAACATTTTTGATATTTTCTGTAGCTTTCTATTTCTACTAAAGTATGAGTAAAAAACAATCTGTAATAAAACAGCAACAGTTTATGTCGAAGAGTAGCGTCCAGAAAGTGTTCGCAGATGATCATTTGCAGTTAACAGTCATCTGCTGAACGAAGTTCGATAGATAAAGCATCAAATTCGAAAACGCGGATGAAATTCTAACTGGACAATTGAGGTTGAATCATCATTACCTTCTTGTACTAACAATATTAAATAAGAACACAATGATGTTAAATTTTAAGATTTATCCACTAAACGGCACGAGCCGAAATTTATAAATTAAACAGGCAAATATCGAAGCTTAGTTCCCTGAAATTATTCGGATACCGACGAGTCTTTTGAAATTATGTGAAATCGGAAAGTTTGGGCAGCTTTTTTTTGAAAATGAATGCATAAATTGTTGAAATAGCATAGCGTAAGCAGACATCAATGTATCAAGTAAAACTGTTAGAGATTTTTTTCTTACACCATAATATAAGGTGGAAACTACGAGAAAATATCGAAAATGTTTTCAACATTCTTTTCGAAATAACCCAGTTGTTAATTTTGAGGATTGACTCTTTGTTGACCTTTGCTGACATTTCAAGTTCATGCTGACCTATTTGAGGATTGACTCTTTGTTGACCTTTGCTGACATTTCAAGTTCATGCTGACCTATTTGAGGATTGACTCTTGATGTTCATGCTGACTTGACCTACGAGAAAAAACGAAAAAAAAATTCAACATGCTGACCTTCCCGAGTAACTCTTTGCCGTAAATTTTCTTGTGGCTTTTTCTTTGTTTTTTTTTTTGTGGAAGTTTCTTGTTGAAATTTTCTGGTTAATCTTATTTTATTCGCCTTGTGATTTCTTTGTTTCAAGAGTCTCAGGTAACTTTGGTTTCCACGTTTTCTGCAAATGTTATTGGCAAATCGAAGAGTTTTTAAAGTTAGTAAGCGACGTGCTAAGACACAAATTCGTTTTGCACAATGACAAAAAATATTGGTGCTGATGATACGAATGTTTTTGTACCATTTGTGCCATCAATACAAATGGTACAAAACAAAATAGTGGTAGTGCATAAACGGTGCATATTAAATAAAACCCAACATAGCGCCGCTATATTTTATCATATGAAAAGCTAAGTTTATCAAATGGTATCACTTATCACAAATTACCTAAGAACACGTGCTAGGATTTTTTTACACGGCGAGCACATATATACAATCTATAGTGACTTCTACACCTAGAAATGCATTAACTTTTACTCCTGTACACCACGAAATGTTATGGGAGCGGCGAACGACTGACTGACTGCAACAAAGGCATTTGTTGACTGGTACCTAAGCTAGAGCGATGTAAATTTTCGGAAGTGTTGGCTAACGGACGGAGAATTTTAAATGGCTCTAAAACAATCCGGCAAACTCAAATAAATTTTGATATAAGCAACCGCCCGAAAGGTGGAAATCTCTAAAAATTAGAAGGGTATAGAATACACATGTTGCAGTCCCCTTGCTGCAAGCATTTTGTTTCTTAGTTATCTTTGCCTTTCGAAATATGCTTTTTTCGGTATATTCGGTAAATACTCGCTACATATACATAGGATAACCATATTTATTCGACACGTCAATGCAATACGATCATTGCCAACAAAAGCAACATGATGCTGATTCGGAATTATGGAACGATAGTTATTTATAGTGAGTAACGTGTGATCGTATATAGATTGGGATGAGGCGGCTAACGATGATGAACAAAGGGTATTAAGGTAACAAAGTGAGAAACGCGGTCGAGGTTACACTCGATAAATATTTTATGCGTGCTCAAATCAGTGCGGATCGCGTGTCAAGCGAACGTTCCAACTAGCCACTTGAAAGGCAGCGGCCCGCTTTTGCGGAGCTCCCACTCCGGATATGATGGCATGACGCTCCCCATTCCGCTTCTATTCGATTCGATCGTCTTCCATATAGCCACGCAACGGTACTCTTACAATGCCTTTTTCAACTGCCGCATATCTGATATTATCAACACCGTTCATCATCACTTGTGAATGCAACACATTTTATTGAGAAGAATAACTTTCTTTTCCACGATATATGAAAACACTCTACGCTGTCGTCTATAGGCACCGCCAGCATTTACGCAAATATGCTTTAGAAGGTTTGCAGCATTGTAAGCGATAAAGTTGGTGCATGTAAAATGCTGCAATTCAACTAACGAGGGGTTGATTTTCGGCGTTTAACTTTTTCTAATTTTTGATAAACCGCAGAATTTGCACCATGAGTGGCTGAATTATATGTAAAATATTTTCTCAATTGCTAGCCTAAACCAATTTGATGAAAATTTCTAAAGTAAATAATTGTGATTATCGTAGTTCATTCATTTCCTTTTTTTATTCCTCTTAGATGCTTTCCTTTACCAAAAATCAAAGTTGGCCTAAATTAAATGCAAACATCACGATAAGCGAATAGTTGAAGGCTTGAAGTGTTGGCTAACGGACGGAGAATTTTAAATGGCTCTAAAACAATCCGGCAAACTCAAATAAATTTTGATATAAGCAACCGCCCGAAAGGTGGAAATCTCTAAAAATTAGAAGGGTATAGAATACACATGTTGCAGTCCCCTTGCTGCAAGCATTTTGTTTCTTAGTTATCTTTGCCTTTCGAAATATGCTTTTTTCGGTATATTCGGTAAATACTCGCTACATGTACATAGGATAACCATATTTATTCGACACGTCAATGCAATACAATCATGTCAACAAAAGCAACATGATGCTGATTCGGAATTATGGAACGATAGTTATTTATTATGAGTAACGTGTGATCGTATATAGATTGGGATGAGGCGGCTAACGATGATGAACAAAGGGTATTAAGGTAACAAAGTGAGAAACGCGGTCGAGGTTACACTCGATAAATATTTTATGCGTGCTCAAATCAGTGCGGATCGCGTGTCAAGCGAACGTTCCAACTAGCCACTTGAAAGGCAGCGGCCCGCTTTTGCGGAGCTCCCACTCCGGATATGATGGCATGACGCTCCCCATTCCGCTTCTATTCGATTCGATCGTCTTCCATATAGCCACGCAACGGTACTCTTACAATGCCTTTTTCAACTGCCGCATATCTGATATTATCAACACCGTTCATCATCACTTGTGAATGCAACACATTTTATTGAGAAGAATAACTTTCTTTTCCACGATATATGAAAACACTCTACGCTGTCGTCTATAGGCACCGCCAGCATTTACGCAAATATGCTTTAGAAGGTTTGCAGCATTGTAAGCGATAAAGTTGGTGCATGTAAAATGCTGCAATTCAACTAACGAGGGGTTGATTTTCGGCGTTTAACTTTTTCTAATTTTTGATAAACCGCAGAATTTGCACCATGAGTGGCTGAATTATATGTAAAATATTTTCTCAATTGCTAGCCTAAACCAATTTGATGAAAATTTCTAAAGTAAATAATTGTGATTATCGTAGTTCATTCATTTCCTTTTTTTATTCCTCTTAGATGCTTTCCTTTACCAAAAATCAAAGTTGGCCTAAATTAAATGCAAACATCACGATAAGCGAATAGTTGAAGGCTTTTTTTTAATGGTGAAAGAACTTCATAGTCGTAGTGTGATGAAGCTTTCATTATAATTCGTAATGCATGCGCTAATTTTTTGGTTCAATTTTATTCATGCGGGAAACTAATGTGATGCCCGGGCAAAGAGTTCGCAGAATTTAAGTTTTGCAAAATGAAACAGTAGATATATTTATTTATTTTATCGCCCAAATAAATTGTTGATAATATAAAATCGTTTCGCTGATGAAGTGATTGGTTATTGATTGATTGAAATTTATCCCTTATGAAAACAAACGATTCAAACAATTGTTTTTTTTTTTCTCATCTGATAAGCATTCCGGTTTACACTCTGCATATCTCGATCGACAGCTTAAAATCATAAGTCTCATGGAATAAGATGGAATAATAGAAAATTTTCCTAACGCTTCATTAGAGCAATTCGACTACTACCATTTAGGAAGTATGAATTTCTAGCATCAGTAAAAAATGAGAAAAGCGTACGGTGGAGGCGTCTCATATGGCACGATGCCAAAAATCGGATCTTCGACCAGTTTTGATGTCTCCTTCTCGTCGTATATTCTGCAAATGAACACAAGAGAGGTGAACAGGCAAATTCTACGCCCATCCTAAAATGTTAAAAAAATCTCGTTTGTTTATTGTTCCATTGGAAATGGAAACGGAGGTGCCTAAATTTTAGCATTTATATTGCTCTGACTTTGGGTAGTTTATTTAGAACATATTCATACACAACACTATGTGGCCGGATGAATTCGTGATAAAATTTTTGCGTACGTTTGGCAATAAAAGGCACACAAATCTTGGTGGAGTAATTATCACTGTCTCAAGCAATGAATAATTAGTACCTTGTTAACTGAAGTGCCTAATAGATAGAAACAAACCCATGTGAACGAGATTGGAATGAAGCATAAATTTATGGCTCTAATCTTGTTTGCTATCTGCCTTTACAAACTATTCAACCTCTGCAATACACGCTATTAAAATATGCCATCTGTTGCAGTTATGAAATTCTCGCTACCACCGCAAGTTTAATGCACTCAGTTCAATTGCATAAAGTGGTTCTAGAGAAAAAAAATGAAGGAAAAAGTGCTGGATTTTATTTGTTAGGGCAACTTCTACACGGGTCATAGTTTTAAGCTGTACATTCGATTTCGACGAATAAATATGACTAGTCAAAAACAATATAAGCGATTAAAAGTCAAGAACAACTTGTCAAGATCGCCGGTATTATCAGCTATGTCGCTGTCGGATGGATCGAAGTCTTCAAAGTAGCATTGTACGGCAAGTGCAACGAACAATGCCGATATTGCTATCACCGTATACAACACAATGTTGTTTGCGCTTAAAAAAAATTTCACTGAATTGCCTCTTTAAAAGTTATCAGATTGTACTTAGTTACACCACTCCTCCAACTGCTTTCCTCAGTATTGTCTCAACAAACGGCAATTCCACCTAATTATGTACCTCACAGCTGCATCAGAGTCGTAAAAAATGTAACCTCCTCGGAATCAAAAGAATAAGTCGAAGTTCAAAATAAATGAGTGCAACTGGGAAGGAAATTCAAAAAACAAAAAAAGAAAAAGCAAGTCAAGATGTAAGCCAGGTGGCGGGCGGACATGTCATACGATTTAACGATTCACCCATCAAACCATCCGGTTTCGCAAAATATTTACCAATAATAAATATACGAAATCTATTCAGTCCTGTTGCTTTTAAAACAGTTTCGACATATGCATATTTTTTTGTTCCGTTTAGCAATTATCGATTAATTGTTCCCGTGTTGTTTAGTCCACGCAATAATGCTAAAGGAACTAATCGGAGAGTTTAGATTATTTCTATCAATTTCCATAACTTTTTATTGTTCCATTGGAAATGGAAACGGAGGTGCCTAAATTTTAGCATTTATATTGCTCTGACTTTGGGTAGTTTATTTAGAACATATTCATACACAACACTATGTGGCCGGATGAATTCGTGATAAAATTTTTGCGTACGTTTGGCAATAAAAGGCACACAAATCTTGATGGAGTAATTATCACTGTCTCAAGCAATGAATAATTAGTACCTTGTTAACTGAAGTGCCTAATAAATAGAAACAAACCCATGTGAACGAGATTGGAATGAAGCATAAATTTATGGCTCTAATCTTGTTTGCTATCTGCCTTTACAAACTATTCAACCTCTGCAATACACGCTATTAAAATATGCCATCTGTTGCAGTTATGAAATTCTCGCTACCACCGCAAGTTTAATGCACTCAGTTCAATTGCATAAAGTGGTTCTAGAGAAAAAAAATGAAGGAAAAAGTGCTGGATTTTATTTGTTAGGGCAACTTCTACACGGGTCATAGTTTTAAGCTGTACATTCGATTTCGACGAATAAATATGACTAGTCAAAAACAATATAAGCGATTAAAAGTCAAGAACAACTTGTCAAGATCGCCGGTATTATCAGCTATGTCGCTGTCGGATGGATCGAAGTCTTCAAAGTAGCATTGTACGGCAAGTGCAACGAACAATGCCGATATTGCTATCACCGTATACAACACAATGTTGTTTGCGCTTAAAAAAAATTTCACTGAATTGCCTCTTTAAAAGTTATCAGATTGTACTTAGTTACACCACTCCTCCAACTGCTTTCCTCAGTATTGTCTCAACAAACGGCAATTCCACCTAATTATGTACCTCACAGCTGCATCAGAGTCGTAAAAAATGTAACCTCCTCGGAATCAAAAGAATAAGTCGAAGTTCAAAATAAATGAGTGCAACTGGGAAGGAAATTCAAAAAAAAAAAAGAAAAAACAAGTCAAGATGTAAGCCAGGTGGCGGGCGGACATGTCATACGATTTAACGATTCACCCATCAAACCATCCGGTTTCGCAAAATATTTACCAATAATAAATATACGAAATCTATTCAGCCCTGTTGCTTTTAAAACAGTTTCGATATATGCACATTTCTTGTTCCGTTTAGCAATTATCTATTAATTGTTCCCGTGTTGTTTAGTCCGCGCAATAATGCTAAAGGAACTAATCGGAGAGTTTAGATTATTTCTATCAATTTCCATAACTTCACCTTCAACGCCTCGTCAGTTGAAACTAATGGACAGATAGGCATGCATCCATGTGCATCGCCAGTATACTGTTTGCCAGTCACGAATTTCTCAAAGTGTATAAAAATAAAGCCTTCGTCAATGGCTAAATCTGCTAAGTGTTGTTTTGCTCGCACACCATGTTACTACCGAACAAACAAATAATGAGTTGTTTTTGCAAAGAATTTCAATCATGACGACGATTGAGGCAAACGAGTTTGGTTTCGGAATGAGGGAAACGATTGAGGGAAACGAGTTGAATTTTTGCAAATTGAGGGAAACGAGAATGAGAAGAAATTCGATTGGCAAATCAGAAAATAAATCTCATAAGCTTTTTAATCTAATTTTTGTGCGACCAGAAACGTCGTATCATATGATTATGAACTAGGTAAAAGCAATTTTGTAAGAGAAATGTTCAACGAAGAATGCAGTAAGTACCCAAATCAGCAAAGATCACGTCTTGAGATGGCAATATGACTCTTTTCCGCATTCGCTAATTGCCATCGATCCAGTATAACTTTGAATGCGTTTGTTCTGTTGATCGTACCAGAAATGTTTGCCATATGATCAAATCTTCTTCGAATAGTTCTTTATAACTTGTATTTCACTCATAAATATATCCGGTTTATCGATTGTGCAAAAAGCCATCAGTTCGTAAAAAAAGCAAACATCCTGATAACTTTTTCGACAACACATCCAATGAAAATATTTCGAAAATGCGCTCAGATAAAAACGAACCACTTAAAAGCAGACCTCATATGAAAGGCATTTTTGTATCTCGCTATAATCTACTGATAAGCTAATCATGAGTCTTTCAAAGCGACCACAATCAGCAGCGATGAAGTAAAACTTACTCAGCCTCCAAACTGATGTCGCTAGCACAGCAGCTGTGATAACCGTAAACAGTACAGCAACTATACCCCGTCGAGCATAAGTAGATGTTCGGCTGCAACGATTCACGTTGCAACTAAGCGTACCATCCATAGACATCGTTTTCATCCGCATTCAGTAAGCCGAACAATGTACGATACTTGACATAAAAATTTTAAACTCAGCACATTTTTTAAATCTTATTCAACTATAAAATCTACAACCACAGATGATAACCACGGACAATTTATGTAAGTGCCGAACGTAACAAAGAAATGGAGTTGCGTTTTTCGCAAAACCCTATGGCCTCAAAATCCAGCCAAAGGCAAACAGGATGGTAGTCGTTTCTTTTCAGCCCTTTTTTTCGCATAGAATGCTTCATCAAATCACCAAACGTTTTCAAATGGTCTAAATGACTACAAATGGAAACCAATGAATCAATACTACTTTGTCCTTCGTTTGCAAGTGCAATCTCCGAGTGACAACTATACCAAAACTCGGTAGAAATTCACCACTAATCCTGTTTAATACGAATAAAGAAAGGCGATCTTGCAGAATTACAGTTTTGGTTTGCTTTTATTCATATCAATAAATGCAATTAAGGCCATGATGTTTTAGTGATGAACCTAATAATTTCGATCTTTGCCTCCTCATTACGAGCAGAGTCAACAAATAAAGCGGCTTTTACTCATTATCTCCTCCAAGCTATGATGCTTTTGACCCTTCTTGTTCTTTAAGGTCATTTGGCCCCCCTTCTGGGTCTTCAAAGTACCACGCCCCCTCTCAAAAAATTTCCTCCGTTTAAAAAAATAGAACTGAATGAGTTTTATGAAGTGCTTATTGTGTGCAATTTAAAACCAAAATTTTCGCTCAAACTTAATATAAATTCATATTTTCACCTCGAACTCAGGCTGATCTGGATGGAGAGAGCATTTAACTTTTGTTGCGAGCGCACCCGAAGCCCTGAGCGCAATGGCCGTAACAGCAAAAGGAAAGGGAGCGACGAAGCAACGCTGCATCGTCAAAGTCTCACGCAACGTTGTGCTTCAATTTTAGGTGAACGTATTGCAAACGAATGCTTTTAGTATCTGGGATACGAAAACCGTCTCCCGTGGATACTTTGTCAATAGAATTCCCTTCTTGCTGGCTAGCAAATTAGCATCTGAACATGTCGCATACTTTTACCTTTGCAAAGAAATTTTCCACTATGGAGAGCATTCTTTTGTGGTCGGTCATATGGTGCGTGAGGGCGCAAAATAAATCATCAGTAAAAGCGTTCACAGCCTCCATAGTAAAATAGCAACACATAACTTGGTCAAATTGAAGCATGTTTTTTTTGTTGCGAAAGACCCATAATTACCATCGACAGCTCATTAATGAAATCATAATGAGTCTCTTCGGTGCCATATTGAAGTCGCTGATTTCAGTGTCTTTTGGATGCCTTCAACGGTTTGTGAAAGTCATTTTCATTCATTTTCTTGCGCCTATTCCGCACTCCTTATATCTCTATTTATTTTGCATTCCCTGCACATGCGAAGCTTTTGTAAGGAATGCTAAACGTTTTCAGTAATTTACAAGTATCGGTTTGCAAAGGTAAGGGTTTTGTCAACGAGCCCAGATGCAAAAGAAAAATGAAAAATTACGCAGTTGAGGCCTGAATTCATGATAGCATTATCACAACTTCGATATTGTTGCGGCATACACCTTGCGGGATAAGTGCTGTTTGCGTTGTCTTGTGAAATGAGGTCTTACCATGTGAAATGTCAATTGTTGATTGGTGTTGCCATTTTTAAATTGGGTCGAAGCAACGTTGCCAGCAGACCATTATTCAGTTTTGCGCATTTCACTGATTGAAATACATATGCTAGTTTGAAGTGTGTAACGTTTTTAAACTCATAGAGACATTTCCTCTCTTCAATAGGTTATGCTTCATGAATCGAATAAATGAATGGCGAAGATACTAGGGACAACGGGAGAGATGCTATAAGGCACAACAAAGATGCGATATGTCGCTGAGGTGTACAAATGGAGAAGCTACGTTTCGGGCAAAAGGGGGCGAAGTGTGGGTCGATGTTGTTTATGGCGGCTAGCTGAAGAGGAGGGGGAAAGCAAATCCTTATGCATTCATTTGTTAATGACTAGTTGTGTCGCGTAAGGTGCACATGTGGCGCGAATGGCACCCTGATCCCCCCGTAGTGCAGTAAACGTCCAAAGAGAATGCTATGATGACCTTGGTCTTGCCACGATCTGCTGCTTACCGTATAACATACTCTTATGCTAACATTGTCGCGTTTCATTTCGCAAAGCTTGCTGAATAAACAACCAATGTGTTATGAGGGGAGCGTCAAAAGGATTTATTCAAACGTTCCTGCATCCTTGGAAGTTGCGATGCACATCAAAAATTCGACGAAGAACAGCTTGTTTGATAATGCCAGCAAGTCGTTGGCATTATTTTATAATTTTTTATATGCTTATAGTATGATTATAGTGCTTATAATGCTTATATATCCTTAAGGTGTCTACAATTAAAATTATAATGGCATTAAATATATAATAATTTATATGCTACGGTATGAAAATGAGTTGATTCGTAAGAAATATTAGTATGTACTTTTGAGAGCAATTGAAAGTTTATCGCACTTCATTTGAAGTTCTCTCGTTTTTGAAAAAAGAGTGACTGTGACCGTTGACAAAATCCCGATGTTTTCACGTATTCCAAAACTTCGTCATGTAGAAAGAGCATATAAGAACGCACAGTTAAGTATCACACTATGAGAAAACTGTTACGAGCGGACATTTGACAGCGATTTTAGTGTAACGCATGCTTTATTTGGTGCTATACAATTTCATAAATCATTATGACTGCAAAAGACCCAAAATGAAGTACTCTCGTGAAATCAAGTACTGGAAATCATGGGCCATTACAAAACCTCTATCATGTTTGTGGCTTTTTCTAGCTTACTAGAGACACAGCTTTCAGATTTGATCCATTTTGATTGAACTTCAGCTCACGCATGACAGATTCAAATAGTGACAGCTGTGGGTATGGATAGCCGTTGAGTGATTGTGGTGTGGGACCTCCTGGAGAGCTTATCGCAGCAACCATCATGATCCTATCGATGCACATCTAAATGCTTCACCGATTCGCCGATGATAAGCGTGGTCCGAAAATTTGGTGAAGCATTAGTGGCTAACCATATCCGTCTTACAAACTCAGGGAATATTTTCAGCCGAACATATCACAATCGTTGCTCAATTGTTCTAACGCGTAATAGATTGGAAATCATTATTGACAGCTCAGTATGGCAGATTGGCACAACGTTGAAAAACATAGCAAAGGATGATACCGAATGGTACAAATGCTTGTGCATTCAGGGCAATTGATGAAATTTCTTGAAAATTGTTCGACGTCGAAAATTTCTTTTGTAACGAATAAATTTTTTCGTGTTGTTCCTGGAAATGAGTCCTTGGAAGCATACACGCGTCGTGCATTTTGCTGTAGGCGATATAGCGAAAGTATTCGCAGTACTCATTCAGGTATAAGAAATGGATGCATTATCTACAAATAACCAAATGCACAGAAACAATCAAGTTCTTTGCTTTTTCTATTAAGTAAAACTTTTTTCTCAGCCTTGCATATTGACCAGCTTAATTATTTTGTTGGTATCACAGTATTTTCAATTTCATATGCTTCATCATCAGCTGTCTTCTACTTGACAAAAGCGCACATTTTGTGCGAAAAAAAAACCCCTTGTGATGGTCCGTTTGAAATACGCAAAAAAGTTCAACTCTCTGGAATATGACAACTGAGAAGAGCTCTACTCCATGAAACATACATATGGAATTTTATAATTGTGAGCATTTGGGGGTGTTATATGTTACAGTCTTTAAATTGGGTCGAAGCAACGTTGCCAGCAGACCATTATTCAGTTTTGCGCATTTCACTGATTGAAATACATATGCTAGTTTGAAGTGTGTAACGTTTTTAAACTCATAGAGACATTTCCTCTCTTCAATAGGTTATGCTTCATGAATCGAATAAATGAATGGCGAAGATACTAGGGACAACGGGAGAGATGCTATAAGGCACAACAAAGATGCGATATGTCGCTGAGGTGTACAAATGGAGAAGCTACGTTTCGGGCAAAAGGGGGCGAAGTGTGGGTCGATGTTGTTTATGGCGGCTAGCTGAAGAGGAGGGGGAAAGCAAATCCTTATGCATTCATTTGTTAATGACTAGTTGTGTCGCGTAAGGTGCACATGTGGCGCGAATGGCACCCTGATCCCCCCGTAGTGCAGTAAACGTCCAAAGAGAATGCTATGATGACCTTGGTCTTGCCACGATCTGCTGCTTACCGTATAACATACTCTTATGCTAACATTGTCGCGTTTCATTTCGCAAAGCTTGCTGAATAAACAACCAATGTGTTATGAGGGGAGCGTCAAAAGGATTTATTCAAACGTTCCTGCATCCTTGGAAGTTGCGATGCACATCAAAAATTCGACGAAGAACAGTTTGTTTGATAATGCCAGCAAGTCGTTGGCATTATTTTATAATTTTTTATATGCTTATAGTATGATTATAGTGCTTATAATGCTTATATATCCTTAAGGTGCCTACAATTAAAATTATAATGGCATTAAATATATAATAATTTATATGCTACGGTATGAAAATGAGTTGATTCGTAAGAAATATTAGTATGTACTTTTGAGAGCAATTGAAAGTTTATCGCACTTCATTTGAAGTTCTCTCGTTTTTGAAAAAAGAGTGACTGTGACCGTTGACAAAATCCAGATGTTTTCACGTATTCCAAAACTTCGTCATGTAGAAAGAGCATATAAGAACGCACAGTTAAGTATCACACTATGAGAAAACTGTTATGAGCGGACATTTGACAGCGATTTTAGTGTAACGCATGCTTTATTTGGTGCTATACAATTTCATAAATCATTATGACTGCAAAAGACCCAAAATGAAGTACTCTCGTGAAATCAAGTACTGGAAATCATGGGCCATTACAAAACCTCTATCATGTTTGTGGCTTTTTCTAGCTTACTAGAGACACAGCTTTCAGATTTGATCCATTTTGATTGAACTTCAGCTCACGCATGACAGATTCAAATAGTGACAGCTGTGGGTATGGATAGCCGTTGAGTGATTGTGGTGTGGGACCTCCTGGAGAGCTTATCGCAGCAACCATCATGATCCTATCGATGCACATCTAAATGCTTCACCGATTCGCCGATGATAAGCGTGGTCCGAAAATTTGGTGAAGCATTAGTGGCTAACCATATCCGTCTTACAAACTCAGGGAATATTTTCAGCCGAACATATCACAATCGTTGCTCAATTGTTCTAACGCGTAATAGATTGGAAATCATTATTGACAGCTCAGTATGGCAGATTGGCACAACGTTGAAAAACATAGCAAAGGATGATACCGAATGGTACAAATGCTTGTGCATTCAGGGCAATTGATGAAATTTCTTGAAAATTGTTCGACGTCGAAAATTTCTTTTGTAACGAATAAATTTTTTCGTGTTGTTCCTGGAAATGAGTCCTTGGAAGCATACACGCGTCGTGCATTTTGCTGTAGGCGATATAGCGAAAGTATTCGCAGTACTCATTCAGGTATAAGAAATGGATGCATTATCTACAAATAACCAAATGCACAGAAACAATCAAGTTCTTTGCTTTTTCTATTAAGTAAAACTTTTTTCTCAGCCTTGCATATTGACCAGCTTAATTATTTTGTTGGTATCACAGTATTTTCAATTTCATATGCTTCATCATCAGCTGTCTTCTACTTGACAAAAGCGCACATTTTGTGCGAAAAAAAAACCCCTTGTGATGGTCCGTTTGAAATACGCAAAAAAGTTCAACTCTCTGGAATATGACAACTGAGAAGAGCTCTACTCCATGAAACATACATATGGAATTTTATAATTGTGAGCATTTGGGGGTGTTATATGTTACAGTCGAGTGCTCAAAAAGAGAAAAATATAGAGAGAGCTGCAAAACGAGAGAGAGAGAAAAAAAGGAGATATGGTTGAATGGGGTGGTGGATTGACGTTGGAGGTATCTGGAGGATAGAGATGCGTGCAGTGATTGAGTGACATTGGCTAGCAAAGTGATTTCGTGCATGCGAAGTGACATAAAAACTAAGTGACCGATGCGCGGTGATTCGTTGTCGTGTTTCGAATCCGAATCGCCGTGTGATAGACATGCGCACTCTTGGGAACCACCGGCACGCGCTAACTTATTAATATCATTCCAGAGGCGATCCACATCTCCCGCCAGCGTTAAAATCCATACCAGTAGACGTCTCATATTGTGGGATGTCTCAATGAGGGCTACAAATCTTCTCTTTTACTTCATTTCAGGGGAAATATTTATTCCATTCGACTAATTCAGAGAGTGTAAGGGAAGTTCCAACGAAAACACTACCATGAGACGGTATTTCTGTGCGATCTTTGTGAGCACTAAGAATTGATCGTGTAACAATTACTTCAGTTTACTCCACTACGCTGCAACATGCACGGATGTTTTTCGGCAGGGTTCACGGCATTGGACCAGTAAGCATTCAAAAGCCGTCCAATGAGTTCAGTTCGACTTTATCTGAATCACGCACACATGCTTTTGAATTGATTAACTAAAATAGATTACAGCAGATACCGAACCTGGAATCGACTACAAGCTTTTCTCAGCCTTGCATATTGACCAGCTTAATTATTTTGTTGGTATCACAGTATTTTCAATTTCATATGCTTCATCATCAGCTGTCTTCTACTTGACAAAAGCGCACATTTTGTGCGAAAAAAAAACCCCTTGTGATGGTCCGTTTGAAATACGCAAAAAAGTTCAACTCTCTGGAATATGACAACTGAGAAGAGCTCTACTCCATGAAACATACATATGGAATTTTATAATTGTGAGCATTTGGGGGTGTTATATGTTACAGTCGAGTGCTCAAAAAGAGAAAAATATAGAGAGAGCTGCAAAACGAGAGAGAGAGAAAAAAAGGAGATATGGTTGAATGGGGTGGTGGATTGACGTTGGAGGTATCTGGAGGATAGAGATGCGTGCAGTGATTGAGTGACATTGGCTAGCAAAGTGATTTCGTGCATGCGAAGTGACATAAAAACTAAGTGACCGATGCGCGGTGATTCGTTGTCGTGTTTCGAATCCGAATCGCCGTGTGATAGACATGCGCACTCTTGGGAACCACCGGCACGCGCTAACTTATTAATATCATTCCAGAGGCGATCCACATCTCCCGCCAGCGTTAAAATCCATACCAGTAGACGTCTCATATTGTGGGATGTCTCAATGAGGGCTACAAATCTTCTCTTTTACTTCATTTCAGGGGAAATATTTATTCCATTCGACTAATTCAGAGAGTGTAAGGGAAGTTCCAACGAAAACACTACCATGAGACGGTATTTCTGTGCGATCTTTGTGAGCACTAAGAATTGATCGTGTAACAATTACTTCAGTTTACTCCACTACGCTGCAACATGCACGGATGTTTTTCGGCAGGGTTCACGGCATTGGACCAGTAAGCATTCAAAAGCCGTCCAATGAGTTCAGTTCGACTTTATCTGGATCACGCACACATGCTTTTGAATTGATTAACTAAAACAGATTACAGTAGATACCGAACCTGGAATCGACTACAAGCTTCTCTCAGTTAAAGGTAGGGTTCCAAATGTATGTGTCTGAGAGTAGACTCTGACTCTGAACTTGACGAAAGATGTTGTGCGTGACAATCGTGAGCAACACAGCTGCTACGCATTTCATGTCATCGGCCAATTTCTTGCACCGATTTACCTCCGCTGTGTGGCTAGCGCTGAGCTACGGTATGTGTAGAGAGTAGTGAAGTGAGGATAAAGATCGTTGTCGAGTTGCGCTCTAACTTATCCAGCCAGCGTGTAAGTCGGCGACAAAGGTTTAATTCCCGGGGCGGGCGTGTCTCATGCGTTTGTTCACATGCGCCGTCGACGTGCCTGAAAAATTCATTCGCATTTCCCCAGCGGTGCGTCCCACCGCGATTGCGTTTTCGTGATTGTCAACAGCGACTCGTTTCCTCTTGATGCGGCACTACGGTAGAGTGCTTCATCATGCGACGACAATTCGGCGTCCAACTATCGCTCATAAACAACTTCACAAATAGAGGGGACAGTTTTTCTGTTTGGTGCCAACTTTTCAGTTTTGTCAAGGACACTATTGCTGACAGAGCATATGCCACTATACCTCTCATATGTCAGCAATTCTTCGAACAAATCATTGTTTTAAAAACATCATGATAAACAGCGAATCAGAGCATGACATCTCTATGAAACGACGATTAATTGAAGATCAATCTAGATATCACTGATTGTTTCTAAGCAGTTGTTAGGGTTTACTCTCTTTCCTCCTAGAAGGATAAAGAGATGGTTGTAAACTGAGCTTCTTGCGAGGACCTAATCATGTCTAAAAAAATCAAGCTAACATGTCAGTATGCACTCGTTTTCAAATAAATCTTCCTAATTTTTAAAGCAAACATTCAATGTATCACGCGTTGGCCTTTCAACCAGGCTATAAATAACAAAAAGAAATTACGAAAAACACCTGCATTTAAAGGTCGAGTTTAAGTCGCTATGGCGCTTTTACGAAATTTTGACTTTCATTTTTGTCACATTTTGAGCGACCGGTCGTGTTGACCTATCGTGCTAGGAATACTGATTACTCAACATTTTTATAAAGGCAAAAGGAACGAAGAGAAGCTTCTTTTAAAATTTTTCCTTTTGCAGCCATCATTCTTGAAACGGGGGTGTCTCATGCGTTTGTTCACATGCGCCGTCGACGTGCCTGAAAAATTCATTCGCATTTCCCCAGCGGTGCGTCCCACCGCGATTGCGTTTTCGTGATTGTCAACAGCGACTCGTTTCCTCTTGATGCGGCACTACGGTAGAGTGCTTCATCATGCGACGACAATTCGGCGTCCAACTATCGCTCATAAACAACTTCACAAATAGAGGGGACAGTTTTTCTGTTTGGTGCCAACTTTTCAGTTTTGTCAAGGACACTATTGCTGACAGAGCATATGCCACTATACCTCTCATATGTCAGCAATTCTTCGAACAAATCATTGTTTTAAAAACATCATGATAAACAGCGAATCAGAGCATGACATCTCTATGAAACGACGATTAATTGAAGATCAATCTAGATATCACTGATTGTTTCTAAGCAGTTGTTAGGGTTTAATCTCTTTCCTCCTAGAAGGATAAAGAGATGGTTGTAAACTGAGCTTCTTGCGAGGACCTAATCATGTCTAAAAAAATCAAGCTAACATGTCAGTATGCACTCGTTTTCAAATAAATCTTCCTAATTTTTAAAGCAAACATTCAATGTATCACGCGTTGGCCTTTCAACCAGGCTATAAATAACAAAAAGAAATTACGAAAAACACCTGCATTTAAAGGTCGAGTTTAAGTCGCTATGGCGCTTTTACGAAATTTTGACTTTCATTTTTGTCACATTTTGAGCGACCGGTCGTGTTGACCTATCGTGCTAGGAATACTGATTACTCAACATTTTTACAAAGACAAACGAAACGAAGAGAAGAAATTTTTGCTATTCTGCTTTATCACTCTAGCGAACTGTTGCAGCTTACTTCTTTTAAAATTTTTCCTTTGCAGCCATCATTCTTGAAATTACTCGAAGTAAACGTTTTAGCCAAACTTCATTAACCAACACGTTTGCTGAGTTACACCAACTATGCTCTGTAATTGGTTGAGTGTAGCGACGCTAACAAATATTATGAGCTCTTAAAGGCGTCAGTGTTTCAGTAATCGCCAGCATGCAAATTGGTTTTTCAAATTGTTTGTGAGAAATTTACGAAAGTGTGTTTGTATAAAAAGGGTATGTCGTACACCACTCACTAGATTTCGTCTATGAAGTGCGCACCCTCTCAAATTTTTATTCCTTGTGAAGATGGAAGGGGTTGTTCACATTATCGGGTGACTTATGTTACGCCTTACATGCAAAACGCTTGCCTGTGCAATTTATATAGCGCCTGTCCAGCTTCTTCCGGTAAAAAGAGAACAGTTTAAAGTAGAAAAGAAAATGTCCAATTTAGATATTTGCTTCTATAGCAGGAAAATTTGTTCAAGTTAACAAATCCTATGAAAATACGAAATGAGAAGTGGCAAAAATGCTTAGACATCTTCATTTAAGCCTCACTTTCTTAAAAATCCTATGTCTTGTTCAGTTTTTACTTCAGCAGAAAGGAGTATCGTATTCTAAAAGTACACGCTTTGAATTGTTAAACTTCATGTATAATATGAAATGGATGTGCGCATTTGTAGGTATATTAGCAGCAATACAAGCAATACATGTGGTACTATATTACCTTAATACATCCAGCAAGTTTTTAGTTCGCTTTGCTGCTAAACGCTATGAAAAATTGGTTGCTCATGTTCATAGTCGCCGGAATTCAAAGCGCTTTCATTAGATCATGTACAAGGAGAGCAGAAGGTTTTCTGGAACGGATGTTCGCCTCGTTAGGCTCGTATGTAGACGGCGATTGACTGCTTCGGCGATAAATAGTTGATTATATTGTGCGAGATGCAATTTGGGTTGCTTTCAAAGAGCTCTTCCTTCCGGTGCGTGTGTCGGCAATGCTATGCCTGACACACATGCACACGCACAAGCACGCACGTTTCAAAAGCCTAGGAGTATGGAAGTTCGAATGGCATCCTCGTTGATTGCACATCTCAATTCTTTGCGATTCCTACCCACACATACACTCTGAATCGCCACTAACAACAAGCCACATTGTTGGTCTCGTTTCCGGATCCCGAATTGCATCTATTGCCTATACACTACCGTAGCTTAGGGCTCACTGAATTCCGTTGAAGGTCGCTCGCCACAGCGCAATTAAGCAACCACACGCACACATAGATACACATGCGTACGTATACGGCTCGTTCATAAATAGAACTTATAATGTGATATATATGTGAGGGATCGCCTGATTGCGTTGGGCAAGTCAGTGGTATTATTAGGCCTTAATTCGATCGTTACATGCTGGAGCACGACCGTCTCATACGTAAATAACGTCACCATTAGAGGCCTAGTTCGAGCACACGGCGAACCTTGGGGATTGTGGAAAGAAGCTGGAGATTAGCATAACTCAATTGACAGCCATGATCGCCTATGAGGAGCCTTGATCAAGACCACACTAATGAGACCCATTGTCACTGCTTGAAACCGCAAAATCTTTTCTCACTAAAGTCGTCTTACAAAATCAGGGCTACAAACATTGGCGCTAAAGGTGCTTTTAGTTGAGAGCGGAAAGAGTACATTAAAGTTAATTTGGAGTCTCTTAACCAGCAAAGGTACCCGACTCAACCTTTAAGAGCAAAATGGATTAAAGACATGTTTAGTGCTCAACTGCTACGAGCTATTACAGTACTTTTCAGTCATAGATTTTTGAAGCAAACATTCAGAAGTGTCTTTCGTTTGTTTTAGAAACCAAAAAAAGCACTTCGTTTATTAGACAGAGCATTCACGCCTACACTGGAGTAAAGCTTTAAATGAAGGAGGGACAGAGGTAAATGTACAATTTGACCTATGAAGGAATGAAAAACAAATTTTTCTTTTCATCAAATTCTCTCTAAATGCTGAGAACCATTTTTAGTGGTTTCTTTGGAAGAAATATCACATAACCCTTCCACGAATTTCACTTGTAAATCACGTTAGGTTCTTTTTTAAGTGTTACATATAGCCAAAAGCATGAAAAACAGTTTTCTCAGCTTACAAAGTAAAGCGGTTTCATATTGACTAACTGAGGATGTCATAGGTAACGCGATAAATAAAAACATGCTCTCTTTCAAAAAGACATGAGGCACTCGAATCAGCCTAAACGAACGCCATCAGTTGATTAATTGCTGTAAAAAGCTCCCAGTGAAGAAAAAAACGAAACTTTTATTCAATTCTCTGGAGAATTTCTGCTGAAAGAATCGAATCTTTGTTGCCCTTTTTATTTCGCTACATCTGTACCGGAACGGAAAAATAGCATGGTCTAAAGTGCTCCTGAATAGCTGATCCAAGAGAATGATTGAACATCCCAACAATAATGCTTGACGATATGCTTAAAACGGTTTCTAAACTAGTGTGTAAGAAAAACTCTTACAAGTGCACCTTAAGGATAAGCTGTACTCTAAAAATCGTAAAGCACATGATTCGGACGCTTTGCTTTAATATAGTTACGGTAAGTATCTTGGTTGCCGAAATAGAAAGAATGTTTTGGTGCAAAGCACAAAACCATTTGGCTGTTTTGTCTAAATGATAGTATCGTTTCATCTATGCTTCTTTTGGTTCAGCCTTTCTTATTCATATTTACGAAGAATTTGCATAAGAACTTTAGTCACGCATAATGTTTATCATACTCATGCACACTACATTTGTTGGTAAACTTCTTTGTTTGTTGACTAATGCCGTCCATTCATTTGCTGCTGATCATCAGGTCTTCTTGGCCAGTTTTTATTCTTTTGCTGCCCATCTTCAGCTTGCACCGACTTCTGAATCCAACTTGGATGGTGCAGAGCGTTTGATTGAATGTCCTTCACTTGCTTGTATTTCCAAGGCCGAATGTATAAGGCATTAATCGTTGGTTGGGCATATGCGGTAGGTCCGTACTTTGGAAACCAAACTGGGTAATTAATAAACATTTTCTGATTATCGTAAGCTTCCGGCTGCTCATATTCGCTGTCTTTGGATTTTTGAGGCCAGTTCGGGTCACGTTTGATGTTTTGCTGAGTTTCATCAATCTGACCAGTTTTTTGTAGTCCACCTTTCTTGTCTTCTGACTTTTGAGACCAACATGGACAGAACTTGACAATTTGTTGGCTTTCCTTGACTTGCGTTGCTTTTTGTTGCCCACCTTCAAGCTGCTTAGATTGTTCAGACCAAGTTGAATGATATTTGCCACTTTGATCGCCGACATTGTTTTTTGTTGGCTCCCTTTTTCCACTTTGACCGTAGTTTGTTGGCTCTCTTTTTCCGCTTTGACCATAGTTTGTTGGCTCTGTTTTTCCACTTTGATCATAGTTAATTGGTCGTGATGGCACCACTTTGTCAGCGTTTACTTGCGGGTGCTTCCCATTTAAGCACTTTTGGTAAATAGTTTTCAGATTGCCATTCTTTGCCAGGTCAATCTCGATGTTGCTCACCTCTTTATCGATATAAGCACTCACATCAAGCTCATCTACAAATTCGCATTCCTAAAAAAAGTAATTTCTAACGAGACACGAGCAACAACTAATAACCGAACATAAAAGGAGTGAGACCAGGATTTGGGGGAGGGGGGGAGGTTTAATCGATGGCTCCTACTTTTCCAACCCATTAGTTAGGGTAATTCTCGTCCAAAATTTTCTCACAGAAGCCGACTTATGCATAAATGTTTAATCACTTATGAAGATCAGAAGCTCTTCTTTTGCCATAGGTGCAAGGTTTCCTTCAGAAGCTAGAAACAGGATTCCCCAGCTACAGTTCTGTGGAAAAAAATGTTCAGTGAGTCATCAAAATGAAACTCTTGCTCACACCATAAGTCATTCAGTTCAGCTATACGACTAATCATAATTGAAGGGGTTGTCTTATATAAGTGCATTGCATTGTGAGGGTTGACACGTCCATTCCATTAAGGGTCTGACTTCTGACGCCTGGAGAATTTTTTGGGGCTGTTTGGGACTGTTTTCAACAGTTTTCAAGATTCTTTTCTTCGTATTCACTAATCTGAGGCCTGCCACTGCCAGCAGCACCCTGAACAGTTGCTAGTTTCTGAATGCTGCCTATAAGGTTTTTCACTGATTTTCGGTTGGTAGGGTCGTGTCGAGATCATTCCTGACCAGTTTCTCTTCACTTCTGCAGATCAGCTGTATTTATAATTTAGCTTCATAACACAAACTTGGTCCAACTACATATGCTACGCTCTTTCTGCTCGATCATGTTACAGTAACAGTGAACGAAAGCAGATAAGCAGACGTATTTCGTCTAGGTTTGTAGAGCTCGACATTCTCATCTTCCTTCACAAAATTTTCAGTTACGGATCATTCCAATATCGAATCGGCTTCAATTGTTCCTTTTAGATTGTTTCGATTACAAACTATTACCAATACCCCACGCCATCAAAGCTGTTGCAAGATAATTTATGAGAAACAAAAATCTTGTTGCATTTTGCAAATCATTCCCAGTATCGGTTACAATAAAAAACTGAACTTACTCGACGATTGTTATATTTGTTACAATTATGCCGAATTTGTAACACTGGCTCAATACCGTCAATCTCATACTGACTTCCCTTGACGCTAAATTGTCCGTTCTTGGTGTGTTTTTCATCAAGCACGTCATCAGCACTGATGGCATCTATAAAACAATTTAACATGAAAAATGACATTGTAACATATATCAGTGTCAATATATATATATAGGTAGATAGATAGATAGATAGATAGATAGGTAGATAGATAGATAGATAGATAGATATAGATAGATGGATAGATAGATAGATATAGATAGATAGATATATACATATGAAGAAGATCTCTATCGCAATGAGATCGTTTTAGAAAAAAGAATACAAATTTCAATTTTGAATGCTGCGAGCGCTATAATAAAATTTATGTGAAATGTTAATTTTTCCTTTTTTAAGAGAGTGAAGAGAGTTTCTACGTATTAAATAAAAAGTCGTGCTGAAACAGTGTGCAATGTATGCAACAAAATGATACCAACAGAGATATAGTATTAGAGGAGTGTGTAATGCATGTGAAGGAAAATTATGCTCTCATTAATTTAGTTGTGTCTTATCTGCGTTCATTTTCACGGCAGTGGACCCTAAAGCAAAGACCAAAGCCCTTACGCTCTTTAGAGATTAAAAAGCGATAAGCAAAGCTCGTTCATCTCTACTTTGTACAATTAAAAATCTGCCAAAAGTTCAGAAGGGTGATTTTTTAGAGAAATTTACTTAACTATTTGAGTAGTAAGCCTGCTCTGTAGGAAATCGCCATTCTCTTCTACATTTGAAAAAGCGCTTAAACGCCTTTTTTTTGTTCAGTGAATGTTGCTCGCTTTTGCTCCTTATTTCGAAGATGAAGAGGAGGGGAAGGGGGCTGCTTTATGAATATTGCTTCTTCTTGAAACAGTATTAGGAGTGTTTAATTTAAAATGCTCGCCTTTTAACCTGTTGCGGGAAATCTTCGAACGTTTAATAGGCATATTTAAAAAATCAACGTTTTCGACTCCTGCTTATTTTTCACGAAACTTTCAGAAGTTCAAAACTGTCGTTTTCTTCGCCGAAATGGCCAAACTACCCAAAAAGTGCAAGTTTTTGAATTTAACAATCAATCGCTGTCAGAATTTAAGAAATAAGGCTTAATGCTTAACCTTCGTCTGGAAATAAATGCTACTTGGGCCAACATCTCAGTAAATAAATGCTGATGATGTTGTTCGAGTTATTTTCTGCCGCCCAAGATAAAGCGCCAAAGCCTGCAGAACAGTGATATGAAGAGCAGAGGTGAAGGGAAGTGGAAGGATGGTGGGATGGGGGAGGGTGAGAAGAGGTGTCGGCACATGTCTTAAGTAATGACGGATTTTGGGTTGCATATGCCTGCTCGTTGTCCCGGTGCAATTTTTGTTTGCTCACCTGCCAGAAGGACGTGGAAAGAGGCGCATATTAAAATCACGCCGTTGCATTTCCAGTTGGGATGTTGGGGTGCATTATACGTGCACATACTTGCCAGTTGCAGCAAAAAAAATGCTACCCAGAAATACGGTGCAAACAAATAGTTACGGTATTTTGTCGGGAGTTACTAGAGAAAAGTTTGTGTGCAGTAATGAGAGTTAGCTCATTCTAAGAGCTACTACTTCTTCAAATACCGGTATCACTACAACAAGAGCACACATGTTCAGCATACCTGACAGGAACATACCACATAAATACTTAGTAAATATTTTATGAATTTTATAGCTCGCATATTTCTGCTCTGGAATAAAATGTTGCTGGAATTTTTTGTACAAACTATAGCAAATGTTTTTCGTTTTTGAATCTCAAACTTAAGAGCGCTAACACTCTAACAAGTTTTCAGTTTCACGGCTCATGACCTATCATATTATACGCATGTTCTTTTTCGGTGCCAACATTCGAGAAATGGTCACTTAACAATCACCTAACAAAGTCGCGAGCACCAAACACTGTTTGTGCGGCCAAAACAAAATAGATAATATTGAGAAGTTGGGTTCCTGTTCCATATTTATAAGATATGATGACCTCAGGTGTGACGTTAAGCAATCTAACAAAAGTTACCGAACAAGACTGATGTGGCGTCCATATTTGTGAAGTTGTAATAAATAGATAGAATTTTAGAATTTTTGTCCAACTCTTTTATGGCCATTTTTTCTAATACAGTTACAATTTTTGATGACAAAACTTCATTCAGAGATGATAGTTAGCAGCACTGCTGAAGCATAGGTAACAAAGTCGTTATCGTGTATGCTAAGCGTATGGAAATTTTATCGTTGACTGATTGATGACTTCCACGAAACACACTGCAAGAATTCTGCTCTGAATATGTGGCGACAGTCAACAAATGTCTTTTTTACATTCATCGACACTGAATACGATTATCCAGTATTTCAAACTGGGCAAAATAGAACATTTCGCTAATCCACCTCGGCGTCTCCTAAATACAAGACCATACGATGAAATACGCAGTTATAAGATGAGTGCTTCTCTGCGCTGATTTTCTAACAAATATTTTGATTAGTTGGCTAGTTTCATTAGAAGTGCACAATGAATAAATCGGCTCCTTGCGTTCTAATCTTATTTATTCAAATGAATGATTTCTTTTCCTTTTTTAGGTGGCACGGAGATGGTGTCGGGCAGGGCAGGGGGGGGGGGTGGTGGTGGTGGAGGAGGAGAGAGGAGGAAATGATAAGGGAGTGGGAGGATAACGATACCTTTATCAATTAATTGCACAATTGCATCGGTGAGATAGTCGTTGCACAGCAATGTTCCAGAGATGCTAATGCTCTGCTTGCTGAATATTATACGGCAATGTCCTGAAGAAATTAGCGCGAAAATTGCGGCTATCACGATCATCATTGTGTTACGACGGATGCTGCAAAGGCGGTACATTTATGATAACATCAGCAATTTTGTGAGCGGCCAAAAATACTCGCAAAAATAGATACTATTTTCAAAAAAAAAAAAAGTCATTGTTCCTCAAGAAAAAATATTTCAATGACGAAAATAAGTGCATTTCAAACTAAAAATTCCAATTGTGGACGAATTATTTTCTTCAACAAATTGCCGTCTTATTTGGCTTTTAAAATGAGTTCAGTTGAATTGAGTTGCAATAAAACTTTGCTCAAATTTTTCATACAAATTCTATCGAAAACGTCATAGAAAGATATTAAAAAATATTCAGCTGAAACTGTTGTTTTGTAAGTTATCGCTCAGCGTAGAGAAGAGATTAGAGGGAAATTAAGGATGAGATTATTTGTTTGGCTGATCATTACATTGTTTCAATAATTTATTCTTCGTTTTTGTAAATAAAATATTTCCTATGGGAGCCAGTCATTATAAAGTGCCAAAAGCAATCAATTATTTCTACAAATGAGGACAACGACACAATCAACGTACTGAAAACGTTTACTTATTTACATTAAAATTCAATTTACATTAAATCGCCAGTTTATTTACATTAAAAATACAAAGTTCAAATGTTACTCTGACTGCTTTC
>JPKZ01000401.1:277720-293886 GCA_000803305.1 Toxocara canis | reverse complement strand
AAGGGTGAAAGGTTCAAAAGCTTTGTGCCAGTGCAAGTGGCTATAATGCGATTTGGTTTGTGCTGCGAGCAAATTGACCGC
This sequence comes from Toxocara canis, assembly GCA_000803305.1. Taxonomy (NCBI): domain Eukaryota; kingdom Metazoa; phylum Nematoda; class Chromadorea; order Rhabditida; family Toxocaridae; genus Toxocara; species Toxocara canis. The sequence goes on along the minus strand of JPKZ01000401.1, from coordinate 293,805 downwards.
TTGCGTCTTCGCTTTAAGTGGCAGATGCCATTTTTCGCTGGCAGATTATACGATTTGCTTTGCGCAGTAAAACAATTGCACAATAAAGCAGAACGTTCATCGCCACAATAAGAACGGAAATGCGCACAAAGCAATATTTCAGTACTTTCTTTTTGAAAATAATATACACCTTCGAAAGCCTACTTGATCATTACCTGTTGAATTAATAAATTACCGATTGGTGAATGATCGGTGCGAAGCTGCTATGGAGATGTTGCGAAATCATGAGCTAGCTACCTCGGGGAGTCGCAAATAGTAAGAAACAATAATCATATTGATCAGAATTCCGAGAACAGGCGGGAATTTTCATATTGTTTCCTCCCACATTTTTTGGCCCGTTAGCGCCGCGTAACACGATCTCTGCTGCATTTAGTCCATCCATGTGATACTCGCAAAATTCATTCAAGATTACATCGAGTGGCACTTTCGTTTGATAAGACAAATGAAAACTTCGGGCACACACAAAAGCTATTTTTGGAGGAGAAAGGCAACGCTTTCACTGTTTCTTATCACTCCGTAATGGGTTATAAACCTTTACAACTTCTCAGGAGCTTCCCTTATCTTCTTCTCTTCCCCCCCCCCCCCCCCCCCCCTCCAAAAAAAATGGGAGAACTTTTGTTTGGCAGATCGATAAGGAGATCCATTTCGCTTCTCACGCCCTGACTGTAGCTCACGTTACAGTTTGTGCAGTTGCTTTGGTATACATAAAAATAAGAACTTACATTCAAGGAAAATATATTATTATAAACAATGTTAGCAGCACGAAGAACTCTTGAATTTTGATCACATTGCCTAGAAACAAACAATGAATTAATTACTCGTGGTCAACATCCGTTGTTTTTGAAACGCTTTGAGTATTGTACGGTTCTCGGATGCTGATTGCATTCCACATTGTTTTAATCTGATAGCGTTGCATGATTGATATAATAAAGCTAAAAATGGAGAAAATTCAAGTGAAATCAAATCCTGGATGAAGAGGTCGAAAAAAATATATGTTGAAGGTATTGGGCGATCGGGTTTAGCAGTCGAATACAGTAAAATGAAAATGTTATTCCATCGTCCATACGTTAAATGTAATCCGAAAATTAGTCACATAGAGAGTGTTCACATGAACAATTGTTTCACTCGAAATATATAGGGTATTAATTCTCTCATTTGATACACAATACCTTAATGAGATATGTTGGGCAACAAAAATATCTTATATTTTGTTTGTTTCCTTATTTCGATAAGGTTCTCCTTCATTCACGCTTTTGAAACCATTCTTTTTTTTTTTAAAGTAAAAAAGACTTGTCTGCATTTCATTTCCAGTACAACCGTTACGAATAAAACATTCTCATCAAAAATTCCGCTTAAATTTTAGCTGCTTTGGTTTTTCTCGAAATGAAACGAGTCAAGAAAATAATTCGATTACTTACAAATACTGAACTCATTCATTTGATTTGAAGTTCGTCAACTAAATACTAGTTGGATGAAAAAGTTGTTTTGATATTATTAGTGAAAATGTCCTGGCATTATAACTATGAACGAGGCAATTTATTGCAGTTTCTGCACAGAAACGAAGCATGTTGGGGATACGAATATAACTGTTCATTCGCGCAAAGTTATTCGTCCAATCGAATAATCTGTAATAAGCAAAATTCATGGTAAGTTTGGCTTTGCATGAAAACGATAACGTTTTATCGTACTGAAGAGAAAGAACTAATATTTGTTTTTAAAAGTCTTGAACTACGTGCAGGCGTTCACAATATTGCACTAACAATTTATTGATGCGCTTGAAGCGGGCTATAAGCTGCCTACTTTATTGGGATTTTCATGTGCTGTCGAAATCAACGAGGTGAGTATGGGAGAGGATGAAGGGGGAGAGGGGCGGGTGTTGTTTTGATATTATTAGTGAAAATGTCCTGGCATTATAACTATGAACGAGGCAATTTATTGCAGTTTCTGCACAGAAACGAAGCATGTTGGGGATACGAATATAACTGTTCATTCGCGCAAAGTTATTCGTCCAATCGAATAATCTGTAATAAGCAAAATTCATGGTAAGTTTGGCTTTGCATGAAAACGATAACGTTTTATCGTACTGAAGAGAAAGAACTAATATTTGTTTTTAAAAGTCTTGAACTACGTGCAGGCGTTCACAATATTGCACTAACAATTTATTGATGCGCTTGAAGCGGGCTATAAGCTGCCTACTTTATTGGGATTTTCATGTGCTGTCGAAATCAACGAGGTGAGTATGGGAGAGGATGAAGGGGGAGAGGGGCGGGTGGAGAGAGGCTGATCAGGAATCAGTCCCACGTCTTTTTGAGAATGAGTAGGGAGAATATTTTCCATTCTGTTTTTCGGTTATCATCTATCTTCGCTTTCCTTTGGAATACTAGATCTTGTTGTGTTATTATCTTTTCTTTTCTTCTGAAGGTGTGCTTTTCCCTACAGAACATCCCTCATTGGGGCTGAGTTTTCATTTGCAAAAGACACCTTCCACCTCTTCGAAATTTTCCCTGTTTTTTCCGGTTTCTGTCACTCTGTTGTTGCCTTAAATTACCAGAGCCTGAGTTTCACTTTAAAGTTGATTTTTGCACTTACTAAACCTCGCGTGCTTCACGTTCCTTCCTCAGTGCTGGGAAGCTGTTCATGAATAAAGCGGTTTATGATATTTTTACATTGCAGGTGTAACACCAATTTGTGAAATCTAAAATTCAATGAGAGAATTATATGGGGAACAGTGAGTGGGAAGAGGTGTAAACGCATCAAGAACGACACATGTGTATTCTACTAAACGTTCTTTTGAAGCATTTATTTTCCCAACTTGAATACACATCTTTTACTTCTTTCGCAGTTTTTTTTTCTCCTGGTGAAAGTAGGAGAAGATTCTACCATAACGGTGGGATATGCTCGTCGTACATGGCCTATGGTCTGTCTCCATTTTAGGGGGGTAAAAGACCCAGAAGGTCAGCGGCAAACTTTCTGGAGACAGGCGGATTTTGGAAAAGTTGTCGACACAGTAAACACTATTCGACCAATATGCACATCTTCAGCAAAGGTAAGTATGGTTTTTATGGTTCCATGCTAGTGTTCTAGTATGTGGTCCGAAGGCCGTAAGGAAAAAAAGATTGGAATCAATCTAGCTCGAGTTCACTTGACCGGGGCCTCTGTTTCGATTCGGACTGGAGAGTTTTTCTGTATTTCAGTAGTAAAACGCTTTGCTCCTCCTATTATAAGTATAATTTGCTAACTACTAAGCAGCCATAGTGACTGTTAGTATTGTGATGGAGTCCGACCAGGATGGAGAAGTGTATGATGTTTTCCATAAGTGCGTTAACGAAGAGATCGCTCATCCACACTTCTTCTTTTTGGTAAGCTCCGCAATGCTGCATTCTAATCTCCTCAAGTTGTCCACACTATAACGTTGAGACTAATCGGAGGACTTGAAACTAATATACAATGCTGTAGTAGCATTATGCAGTAATGTCGTAAACAGCGTTGGAAGTCCATATAAGCATAATCTATTGTCCTAATTAGTTTAGCATAATATGATGGCATTATGGGGATGTTTTACTTTGACTGGTGCTATTTACTACTCTTAGTAACACTACTCGTTTGCTTGCAAGTTTAACATAACCCGTAGTCAATTTGGTTGAAAAAGACTCTCTTCCGCCTAAGAAAACCTTTGATGAATTTATGACCAACTAAGAACTGGAAATGTAAATAATTATTACTTCAGGATGGTTCATTTCTTGAATGTTCTGCTCATCTTCGATTTTGCAGAGCGTCAAACATCTTTTTCGATTTCAAGAATCTCAATGTTAGCACATCAAAAAGGTTATTTTTCATCTTACTTTATCAAATAAAGAACCTACGACTAAAGAAGAAATATCATGAGATGAAAAAAGTCACTGCTTCATGTTATCAAACTGTCCATTTGATCGCTCCCCCATCCTATACCCCCTCCCCTCCCTCTACTCCACCGCCAAAGAAATCTAGTGACTAGAGCAACTAGGTCATGAAAAAATCGCTGAAAAGTATACTTCCGCGAAGCAACTAAAACTAATACCGAGAATAAGCGTTCCAAGCAGTAAACAGCTGAAACTCTCAGCCAGCATGCTTTTGCTTCATCACATTGATGTATCCATTGTTTTGCGAGATTTAAAATATTTTCTTGAATGCAAACGCGCGAAAATTTGTCGCCAATTGCGAACTTTTATCCCATTAACTTTATCTGTAAACTATTTATCTATTTTAAAAAAATATATTTCTGTAAACTTTTATCCCATTCCAATGAAATCTCTCTATATCAGTGACCCCTCGATTGAATTCTGTAAACTAAGGAGTTTTATTCAAAGCCATATGGTAGCGTTTTTATGTGCAAAGCACGCCATCTGAAAGACACATAGTTGCAGATATCGAGATGATGTAATTCAAGAAAGTAATGTGGGCGGTCGATGTGACGTTTTCGACAGAGAATTGTTGTTGAACCGAGCTGATGAGAGCAGCTATCTTCAAAGCTGGCATGCCTTTTTGTTCATTTTATTCTCTACACATAGAAAATGTTCGCAACAATGGACAGCAGTTGGGAGGCAGGCTTAATCTTCTACATAAGCATACCGTCCAAGCGGGCATGTTTTCAAAAGTAATGAAAAACTATAATATTAGAAAGAGCCCATAAAGAGCAAGCGTCATATACTGCTCCTCGTTGAGTCTCTTTTTCTTCAGTTCAGTCGTAAACCGATTGGCTTTTAATGTCTATTAATGACGTCAGCGACACGAAAGTTTGATTATTAGCCGAAGAGTAGAGAAGTAGAGAATAAAAAGTATGTTTCTCCCTTTCGAGCAATGAAGGTTTTATGATGCTGAAGTTTTCTTGTGACGATTTCTTGCATTTAATAACTTTTCGACTTCAGAGAAAGCCATTAGGCGCTATACGAGGTATATGGATTCCAAGGTGACCAATGGCTTTTCGTTTTGCGATGTGATTCAATTTTTTTTGACATTTTCAGGGCCAACGAACTAAGACATTTTAAATCGTATGAGAGTTTCCAAATGGACAAAACTCATTGCGATGTTATCTTCGAGCGACCAACGATCATCATAAAATTGGACGCATCAATCAACATGTATCATCATTTTTGCGATTTCATCAACCTTTATTTAAGTCAACACATTAATGGCTCCTCATTCGACACCGATGTAGACATCTTATGGTGGGATACGGTATGCCATTTCCATTGCTTATTTGAAGAAAATATCGTATAATCTGAAACCAATGCTGTCATCAATGCCTCATTCTCATCAATGCCCCATTCCCACACCCTCAGGCACAGCCTTCATGATTTTGTGTAACGAGCAGTGAGTGTTAGACGGGCAAGCATTACATTATTATTGTTGTACTGTTTAATTGTAAGCTAATTGTTGTACTGTGGCACTGGCAAAGTAAAATGAACAAAATAACGTTCCAACCAAAACAAAAATCACTTCAAATCGTTGTAGAATTTTTCGCATTTTGAAGCTTTGTTCAAGACAGCATGATAAAGCGTAATTCATTTTGATGGATCATTAATCAGGGAAAGGCGCATCATAAATTCGCTTATTTGAGATTCTCTAAGGAAAAGCTTCGAAAATAGTTTCCTTTGTTTGTCGAAAAGTTTCCTATTTCATCTCAATGTTGCACGTGAAATTCGAACGAAGAAATTGTCTTGTATAAAACTGCTGAATGGCAGCAGCGATGAAACACATGAAGAGGAGTTGGTGAAGAAAAATATGAAATACAGAACGCAAACACTGAGAAGAAAAACTGGGGAAACAGTCATCAATGCGAGAAACTGATTGAACGGGCGGCAATCAATTTTTGATTGCAACGAGGGCAGTCTTACTATGACGAACACTTCCGATCGAATGACATTTGCAACAAAGAAGAGCATTTCAAAAATCACTGTTGCTTTGTGGCAAGTCTTGAAATTGGCATATATAACGAATTATAGTGCTAAATGCGAATCAGCTCAAACTGCTTACGTTTGTCCTTCAAAAAAAAAGGTCTTAAGGGAAAGGAAGGGTGATTTTTTGTTTTCTTGGGTTAACAAAGTTCTAAAACGATTTCGACTGAATAGCTTCTTTCCGTCCACAGCTGTAATGATATTTTTAGCTTTATTGATACTTTGTTAATAGGCTGCAGGCAGCTATCGAAAATCAAGTGATTAGTTTCCCTAAAGTGCTTAATAATAGCTAATAGACTTCTTCTTCCATTGCAAATACTGCATCGAAACTATGTAGTCACTAATCTTTGAGAAAAACACTGGTTTCGAAGAAAACTGTTCGCCGTATGAAAATATACAGGTCGTAAATCTTGATTAAAGTTGCTGAACGTAAGTGTTTCAAAATTTTTTCATGGGATTTTTTGAAAGGCCGTACTTGAATGTGAAGGCATTTCCTGACTATGCCATAAACGTGAAGAAGACGAAAACTGAGAGTTACACTTGGTACCTGGAGCTCGAAAAGAAGTAAAAGCTGCGAGGGAGACTTGTAGTAGTCTACAACATTCATGGATGGATTATAGTCTAGAGGAATTGGTCGTGTTGCCAAAAAAAAAGTCCTCATTTGTGGGAAGCCGTTAATTTTAAAGCCTACCCGTTACATCTCTCATTTCTCTATCCTCCCCCACACCCCTTCACTCCACTTTTTGTTTGAATGGAGACTTGCATTTTTGCAACAATGAGATCCTTAAAACTCATATATCCTACTAAAGATGAGTGAACAACAACTAATGTCCAGCATTTTCAGCAAATCTTTTCTAGTTTTCCAAAATTCCACGTTTTCATCTCGCCTCCCCATCTTTCTATGGGCCATTCAAAGAAGTCCTTCCATCGCCTCTCTGCGGTGGTGGTTTCGCTGGTGAATTGATCTCTTGAAAGCAACCACGCAAATCCCATCACAGAGATCACCAACGATTCGATAACGTGAAGTGCATCAGCTGCCAGCATAGGCTGCAAAAGCAGTCCTCTGCTCTGTTTCTGTGTGTCCCGTTTGATTTAATTTCCCTCGTAGGAAGCCAGGAGCTCTAAAACCTCGTGGGTTTTCACTCGAGGTAATATGGCACAGTGGGATGGATTTGCAGCGGAAGTTATACGATATACTTACTATTGTCAGCAAAAATTTTCATCATTTTAGAAGTTCAATGCTGCTTTATAAAATGGAATTCTAGAAAGCACCTGTTCAGCATATGCACCGCATTACAAGCCTTGTAGGCGTCAAATTATGACCTTACAAACTCGAATTTATTATGTTACTATGAAGCTGTGTTCAGTTTTCGGGCGGCTTTATTGACGCATCATTTGGTGTAATGTGGAACGCTTTCTCGTCGAGACGTCCCTTTGAACTGATTTCTTTCGACCAGAAGAGAGTCTGCTTCCGTAATGCGATGCTACCACTACTCGCAAGACAAAGGCTTGGCCTGTACTACAATATGCCGTTGGTTTGTTTTACCTTTTCAATCGAACCAAAAAACATGATAAGTTTTGTGCTGCTAACCACAGAATTACCAAATGTTGCAATAGAACGAAAGTAAAACGCTTCATACATCCCTATCGAGCACAGAATGGTAGTCGCGTTATTTCAGCGACCGTTTACTTTTTTGCAATTTGGCGAGGAAAACAAATGGCTGTGTGAAATGTTAAGGGAGGTGGCAGATTATCGAAAAGAATCTTGGTCACTCGGCCGGTCGTTGCATTTCAAGGATATGCATGCCCACATAGTTAAGGCGCTCTTTATGAAAATTTAATAGCAGACCCAGGACACAAAAGAAGCCTCGTTTTTCATGAAAACAGTTCTTTTTCTCATCTAGTTTATTTGTTCAACGATGTTTTCTGTTGCTGAGCACCATTAAATATTGGCGCACGAAGCCGCCTTATGTATACTGCAATAGCAAGAAGTGGCAGCTGCAAAATGTGCGGACTTAGCATGATCGCTGTTGGTGAGAGATGTCGAAACGGAGAGGCGGACGGAGAGGAGAAGAAAAGTACCTCGAGCGTTTTCAAGTGACAAATACGGGTAGTTTGTCTTGCTTGCATAAGCTTACTGATAATGCAAATTAGATGGCTTGCACCCAGCCGCCATACCCCACATCTTTTTGAGCGCATCAACACCCTAGCGTACAAATAGCTCGATTTTTCTGATCGATTTTTCTTCCACTCTTATTTTAGAGATTCACGGAAAGTCGAATACCTACTATATTTTCCGACCCCAGCAGCACGTGATCGGCATGGGTATTTTTTATTTCAAAGTTTCGTACTATCTGTCATGCCGGAAGTGGACTTCTCTCGTAGGATGTCACCTGACATGTTGCACACGTCACATGCGCATATAGGTCCGCAGTACTCCCGGGGTGTGGCGAGTAAAGTCATGGAATTTGTTGTCAGAGTTACCGTCATGCGCACACTTAAAACAATACATACCTGTCCTGGCGATGATCTTAGTTCACAGAAATGGCGGTACAGTTTGTACAGCAGTGCTACATTCAGAAAATGCGCTGAAAACGTGGTGGATGCGTAGCTGATGTGCAAATTTGCTTTTTCATACTTAAATATGCAACACTGTCGTCAATGAGAGTTGATTATTTGGTACCGGTGCTATACATACACAGAAAAGCCGTACGAAATATTCCATATTCCTTTCGTTTATCTCATCTCTTAGTCGTCTGTATCTGCTGCTAATAGTGATCCTGCTATATTGTTACTTAGAAAACGTACTTTTTCTTCTTTCCAGAAGTAAGTTATTATCAGCCGTAAACGTTTAATACAATGTAGTTGCATCGCCGCAGCTCATGTATCATTGAGGTAATGCGAAACGAGTACTTAGACGCAGTTAAATGACAAATGTTTCAGATTGATGGTTGTGAAGGAAGCGGGCTTTTCCACGCTTTTTCTAAGTTCATATTGCATCGACTCAGAGTGAAGCAAGAGGGTCCTGTACTGAATTCAATCAGAGTAACCCTTCTATCAAGGAGCACAAAATTCCGACGTATTGTTAACGAAGATGAGGTAGGCTTAATTGTTCGAAAATTTCAGCAAACTTTTGCGCTGTTTGCTCGACTGTTTTGTTAGCATTTTGATTAGTTTAATTTTGGATGGATAACAATTTTTCTCATTGGACAGTAAGATTTTGGCAATATTTGACGCTAATAAGATCTTTTTTTGTTGCGCAGTAAAAGCATCCTGCCTGTCGAAAGCATTTCAACCAAAAAATGCAAAAGAATATTCCTAATAGTCTATCTTGTTCCTTACTATTATCGCCTATCAGCTAAGAATATTGCCGTCTGTCGCTGCATATAGAAAGCGGCTAATATGAAAAGAATTTTCAAGAGCTTTATAAGAAATTACAATGGTTCATAAATGCGTGTAACGGTGTTCGCTAGCTCCACGTCGTATCCTTATTGCTTTGATTGCCACTTGTTTGCACACCGATCGACGCGTTTTCCGGTTCGCTCTCATCCAACGAATCAACTTGTTTCAGCTCGATAGGCACCAGCACTGTCTGAAACCATCGTGCAGTGATGCGAATCTTATATTTCCAGCCATTCTCATGCATATTACCATTCGTACACTGCACGTCACCTTGTCGAATCATCATATAGAATATATATTCCACCGTTTATGCTAATTTGGCATCTCATTGTCCGCCTTGCATCTTAGAAATGGAAGACGACATCCGTTTATGCCAACTGGATTTTTCAAAACTTCAACAGTGACAGAGAACTAAGACAAGCTGGGGTGAAACGGGAAATTGGACGATTTGTAACAACAAGTCCGCTTGAGCGAATGAGCCGCGTACGATCCAACCCATTTGGCGTGCACCTTGTTTTTTTTTTTTGTTTTTTTTTTTAGCGCCATCCTGTTTCAACCCGGTATCCTCCTCTCTTTCTGTTTAGTTATCTTTTGTTTCTACCTCATAGTATGAAACACGTACGCTAGGCTGGCTATAACGTTCGCGTAATCTGCCCTATCTCATTTTTTTTCCGCTGTTCTCTCACTTCTGTATGAGAACAACTGCGTTTCTAGGTAGATCTATATCTACACTTATCGTAATGTCATGCTGTTCCTAGGACACTGTAGGAATGGACCGGTATTGTTGAGGTATAGGCAGTAAAATTAAGGAGCAAAAATGCTGGTGAACTGATAGGATAGGTTGCGCATCGGACCTACTTACTAGCTGCTGTTGTGCTGTGCTGTACAGTAGCTTGAAAGTAAAGTTCCTAAGCATACTAATGACGAAGTTATTTTTTTTGGATGTACATCACTCAGATTTTCGTCATCAGTTATTTAAAGAAAAAAACTCATATTTCTATCGGCCAATGAAAATAAAACAGTATAATTGACGCCCAACTATAACGTTGTCTTTCGATCAGCTGATGAATTTCTTTTACTGCGCCGAAGTTGACTAACCTGATGCCCAAGAGGTGGTTGGCTAAAGAAAAAGCCTTTAGTTATAGTGTCGTCTTGAATCGATCGCAGATTTCGATAGAGTATCCATAAGATGCCGGCACAACACAAAGCTAAAACGAAAGGCTATTCATCACCAAAAAAGACGAAACTGTTGCGAAGAACACTGATAAAAAAACGAAATCACTGATAAATTTATGTTGAAAAAGTGATGAAAAAAATTTTATTCGTTTAACGCGATGATCCCTTGCAATGATGAAACATCCTCATTGAGGTAATTAGGCTGTCCTTGATTGAGTATTGAGTCAATGTTGAGTCTTCCGTTTAAAAACTGCCAAGCTGCGATAAACGCACATACACATGTATGCATTCAGTGACATTCACAAGGACGAAATAGCAAAAAGAAAAAAGTCACTGATAGAGCCCAATTTTCTTCCAACTCGGATCGCTTATCTGAAGAACTTCCGATTCGTTTCATTCGCCTTGGCTGGAAAATTCTCGGCCTTGTAAGTCGTATAAGTCGAAATTTCTATCCCTTGTTTGGACATAAGCATTTCTGACTTTGATAATTTTACCCTTCTCAAAGCGAACGAAATTTTTCATACAGCCTTCGAAACAAGGAATACTTGAAAGACTTCAAGCGGCGGACTAGTAGCTCTTTGATTAATCAAGGTTCAGAAAAGGTACGATCTCTTGATTTTTGCCATCAATGAGCGAAAATTTGCTTCCAAATAAACACGTTTGTTGGCGTTTTAGTCCACTACGTTAAAGCACTGGACATATTTGCTACGCATTTATGCGTCATCAGAATATCAAAGGAGACTAGTAGCGCACAAAAATTCACCTTGTACAGGCGTTAGGACCATATGTAGACTGTACATTGCTATACGCGTATTCGTTACTATTCGATTCGTTTCGAGTAGACTCTCCTGAGGGGAAACTTGTTTCAACTTAAGTTTCAACAGCAATTGACCTTCTAAATAAGCTTATGAGAGTACTTGTTTAGCCTAGCGAAAGGTCGTCGATGCCGTCAAAAGTTAAAAAAAATTTGATGCAGCGCTTTCACATTAGCACTTCAAGTCACAAATTTGCAATCTCTCAAATCCATAGCAGCAGTCTTTTAGATATCACAAAACTCCGAATATAAGTGAATCCGTAATTCTATTTTCTGTTGAGCTGACGCTGAATTTACCCTCCATCATAATTCCGATAAAATTTCTATAAAAGGATAAGATCGGAATAAATTCGGGGTCTTATAATCAGCATTTTACTGTACGTTAAAGCTTAATTGTTTTCGTACATATATACGCGCCTTTAATACATCGGTCAGTGCAATTTACATTAAAGCTTAGTTGTTCTTACAAATACGTGCGCACTCCTAACTTATCATATGCTCAGTTCTAGCGCAGCATTAATCATTGCAATTTTTTCGTCGTTTCTTCTATCGTGCTGTTCGTTTAGATTTTTGCGTTTTCTGGTAATCGAGCGTTAATGTTCGGTCAATTTTGCGACTTGAAAAAAAAAACAACTTGGTAATGCTTATGGTCTATTAGGGGGATTCAAGAATTTCCAAACTATCGAGTGATGGGACAATGAGATAAGATACTGGATAGTCCTTATGCATATGTAATGTTCAATTTCTAAAAATTTTCATGTAATTGACAGTTCGTTTTAGAAGGAGACACAGTCACTGTAGCGATGGTACCTTTCGCTCAAATTATACTAGTATAAAATGACTCGACTAACCTCGTAATAGCTCCATCCTTGTCCCCTGATTTTCTTATCCTCCCCATACACTAAATATGCCGTCCAGATGAATAACGCGACACTTACAATAAAGCACACACTCGAAATGAGAATACATAGTAGCTGGAAAAAGTAATAAGTTGTTAACTACACTGAAACAAACTGCATTTCACATTGACCGTCGTAGGTTATTTTCCAAGCAGTATTAGAGACGGTTCAATACTGATTATGTTGAGTTGCTATTATAAAAAGCTTTCAATGAAAAATGAGTTAACGAGAGACAGAACCAACAAACATTTGCACATTCCGCTTAGTCCAATGGCACAACAACTATACTCTTAATTAATTAGCTTGTTAAAACTCCCAACATGCTGAAATGTCACTAAATTTTCTTTAATGAATTCGATATAAGCAAAAAATTTTTCCCTACCAGAAATATCCTTGTCGGTTTATATCGAATGAAATATAAAACAGTGGCCGCATTAAACATGAATATGAAACTGGATGCTACTGCGAAATAATAAGGGCATCCATCATAGAAGAGGCATATTATTGCGAATACGAGCTGAAATGCACGACATGCAACCGAATAATTAACATAATGACATAAAAGCGGACTTTATCGATGCGAATGCTTTACAATAATTATAAGCGAGAAGACGACTCTATAGAATCGATTCAAGGGCAAACTAGATTCGTTTATAATTGAAGCCTTTTTTTTAAAAACTGATTCGTTTATTTTTATATGATTGATGAAGATATTATTTATTCTTTCCGAATTTATTGCACAAACTTAAGTTTAAGGTTCTGGCTTAAGGTTCTGGCTTGCTGCCCAAGCTTAAGGTTCTAAATTTGTATGCAAGAGTATGGAGTTGTATTTAAGTACTTTACTTTATGGTTAAGGCGTTACAATCAAATTTGTTGTATTTTGTTGGGCAGCGAAACAATAGAAACGGTCGTATTTCTTCGGCACAGTTAGACATTCTTTAGTCTTACAGTGACTTTCTCTCACATTCTAGCAGTTTCTGAAAGATTTGAATTCAAATGTAAAGCAAAACTTTGAAAAATTTGAGAACCAACCAATTGTAGTGCGGATCCAAACGCAACCAAGCATAGGGTTAAAAGCGTTCGCGCATTCGACAATAAAACTTGGTTAGTGACCATTTGTTCCACCTGCAGTTGGTGACTTCATATAATATAAAAGCAGAACTATGCACTTATAATGTATTTTTTTATCTGTCTACATTTTTTTTCCTGAAGCGGACAATCTACCATGAGGCTAAATTCGCAAAGTAAGGGAAGTACTTCTTGTAAGGAATGTGTTGACGCCTTATGTATTATTCAGTCTCCAGAAACATAGGTAGTTCCTGCCAATGCTTCCAAAAAGTGAGTTCTTAACCAAACTCTTTATCAGCCAAATTAAATGAAAACGAGTACTTACGTGAAATGACTGAGTCATAGCAGTTCCTTTGGACGTCGAGCTATCAATCATAAGATTCGGGTTCTGAATGTTAACAGTCGTTCGAACTGCAACGATAATGTTGAGATCGAAAAGATTAGGCTATTCCAAAAAACTTCAGTAACATCACTGAACCTTACATGTTCCTTTTTTCTACAAAGGGAAATGGAGGAAAGAAAAAGACGATCCGGAAAAACTAAAAGCAGGGATCCTCAGATTCGATTATTAGCAAGCTCAGTTTTCTTTCAACTCCCCTTTCCCTCCTTGTATTATTGTGTACAAGAACTTTTGGTTCCACGTTGTACTACGTTTTTCATGGTTGCATTGCCAGTTTTTTTACGCTGTTTTCCAGTTACTCCAATGAAAAGATGAAGTTCATCTAACGTTTACGTCCGTTTAATGCGAGTATTAATTTACGAGATAGCGACCGAAGTAGCAAGAAGTAACCCGTCGATTTTGTCGTTGCTGTATCATCTGATTCAACGGTCGTTACCGAGTCAGTAAATCGTCGGTGACCGGAATGCGTATCACTCAAGTGTTGCAGGCCATACGTATCGCGATAGTACAGTGGAGGTGGAAATGATCCAACGTACTGCTAAACGACAAAATTTTAAATGAATTGACGATGAACTCTCACAAAGCATGTAATGCCGTCGATATATGGAAGAGTAATTTTTATTTTACTTATCAAAACAAGGGAGTTGCTATGCTTCTGTTCGCTGACTTCCCTAACGTGATTTTCGAACTATATTCATTCATTCAAAAAGAAGCCCAAATAGCCGATCCGCTTATGGTTGGGTGCGCGTTCAGCTGACCTTATTTAAAGGAAATATGATTTTTAGAAGTTTTTAATAAATAAGGTCAACCACGCTTAATCATAGGATGAAGGCAACATATAGTCAACAACTGGTAAATTCGGAAGTAATACATATTATGCAGAAGATCTGATCTGCGTGTTTGAAAAATTTTCGCTCGTTTGTACCGTGCATTTCAGCATAAATCCGACGAGTTTAAAAAAAAAAAAAAAACGGCGAGTTTCTTATTCGAAAGAGCTACATCATGCGCTTTTCGTTTGAGAAACATTCAAATTCGGAAAAAAAGGGCGAGTCAGCAAACCTGACTATTCGTCGAGCTACGATAAGGCATTGGCGCTGCCATCGTGGACCAAAATATTGCTGTGTTAGAATCTAGTCAGTAAGGCAGATGGTGTTTTTTTAGATTGTTAGCCGGTTAGATGACGTTCGCATAAGAAATTAATTTCTGGGTTATGTTCGGAATTGTCGACCGCTGCTTCGTACGCTGCAATAATACTTCGAACAATTCGAGCCTTTCGAAACTGTATGCTTTAAACGGACGGTGATTTGCTTGAAACGTCCTTAAACGCTTTAGCCGGTATATTACGATATCAAGCCAAATTATAAAGCCGGGATGGAGGCCGCATTCAATATTCACCCAATTATGGGGAGGGGGGGGGAGTGAAGGAAGCAAGGAAGTTGGGGGGGGGGGGGGGGAGTGAAGGAAGCAAGGAAACTGTCAAGGACTTTTTTTGCATAACTCCCTGCACTCTCCACCCCTCCTCTCCAACTCTCTGAACGTCGTTCATGACTACGAAATGCTAAAGCATATAACATATCGCTTCCTAAGGGAAAGCAGTTCATAATCTTTTACTATAAAGAGGTGGGCGTAACTGTACATGCTAGCAGCATTTTGACAATATTTACAAAAATGTGCTTCCATGATATCCTGAGATCTGAATTCCAAATCTCATGCCTTCCTCTAGAGAGATGGAACGCGGAGTTCACCAGATTCATTCTTAACAGCATGTGGGAAAGAAGGGTAATCTGTGCGCTCCATTTCCCGACATCCGTGGTATCCAACGAACCCACCACCGACAAGAGAGTGGAACATTACAGTAGGGACCTCTAAAGGTAGCACATGAAATAAACGGCAATCCCAAATCAGAATCGATGGGCAGTGGGCGATAACGATCGCACCACCGCAACGGGGCTCAAGAGATTCATAATTCCAGCTGTTTTCTGCCGCTACCAATTCTAATAGAAGAAACAGCTTACGTTTCAGTGACGTTTCAGTGAACTGAAAATTGATGTTCTGAAACTATCATAAAAACAACGTCAATGAGTGATGAAGATTATAAACGACATATTAGGGCGATGAATGGACACACGCACGCATCACCAGTGGAAATTCCATCCACAAGTAAATTGCCGTAAGCTCGCGAACTCAGACCACCGAAATTTCAGCTTTCCAATCGTTAAAGAAAAGAACTGAGTTTTGAGGGAGGGGTGAGGAGGCTTGTGCGAAGTAGCGCATCTATGGAGGATTACATTTGAGAGCTTTGTGCAAACGTGCAACTCCTGATGAAGGAAGTGAGTTCAAGAAAGAAAAGGTGT
>JPKZ01000401.1:266772-277670 GCA_000803305.1 Toxocara canis | reverse complement strand
AGGGGTGGGAGAAAGGAGGAGGGAACAACACTGGAGGGCTATCGGTGGTAAGTTTTCATTCGCTGAACAAGTGTCCATGAGCTAAGGCTTACTAAAATTAGTGAAACAGTTCACGAATCTTTGAACCAGTTCACGGATGATACTTACGTGAGAGCGCAAAATTTTGCTTTCCAGTTTTTAACATTATCGTTCCAACCATGATCGCATCACTCTTATTTCCTTTTCTATAGTAGTGATCTCTTTTTTTTTCGCTTGAAATTTTTCGGTTCATATTGTGAGTGATTCAGTCAAAGAACGCTTCATTGGAGCAACATGTTTGTAATGGTGTGTGAAATTGCGTACAGTTGTCTGCGTTATTTATTAACAGTTCCTAGAGGAAAAAAAATTCTAAAATGGTTCGCACCTCATATGTTATTCAAAATTAACGCTCAATTAATTTGAACCCCGTTGGAAAAAATAGCTCACGTAGCTGAAGGCATAAAACACATTTTGACGATACGCATTGATTCGATCGTCCCGTTCGAACGGCTCCAGGAAAAAAAAAATCATTATTAAAGATTGTGAGACAAGTTTTTTTTCTTTCAGCACTTTTGTTTGCAAATCCATAAAATCTCATAATTGCCGCCATTTATGAAAACGATTGTACAGAAATGTACAGTATGATAAAAGGTTCTTGTTTTGTTGCCCTCAAATTTCATAACGAAACCAATAAAGAAAATACATCCGGAATTCTTCGGCGGCGAAGAGACATTTCTGGTCTTAGGGACGAGTGGCATAAACTAAGGGGAGCAATATGGTAGATTAGGCTGAGGCATAGGAAAGCGCTATGGCAGAAACGGGGACATAAACGGACAATTTTGGGCGGAACCATTTCAAATCGTATGCAGTACTCTAAAAGTAATTTTATGTATAACTCTCTCCTTTTATGTATAACGTCCATAAATAGTGAAAAATTCTGCGAAAAACAAAAAGAACGAACAACTGTTCTACTCGTAATGCAGCGCACATAGAAAGACTTGTCGGACCGCCGCGCTCTTCTATACAGCGACGTAGACGAGCGTGAACAGTGTGAAAGCGCAACATGGCAAAAAAGTGCTCAAAGTTTAGCCACCACGATCACACTAATTTTCATAACGTCACAAAATTTTGCAGAATGAAAGTGATCATAAGTGTGAATGTTCGTTAAAGCATTGAGCCCTTTTTATTTGCATTTTCGGTGAAAAGTAAACAAATACCCACTAATAGTTAAGCGATTCAAATCCGAACATCGAACGTTGTTGTCGTATGAACGAGTTTAAAAATAAACAAATAAACAACACAGCGTTACGGGCAGCGATTATCAACGGACGTTTATGCAATTGCTGAAATTATTTGATAAGAGCTATCAAACAACGATGTGGACAGCTAATGGCGCTTATGTTATTGTATCCGATTGGAATAGCGAATGAGAGGAAAACTAAGATAGTTGCAAGAGGAGGAATGAAATGAAAAGTTTTGCTGTTGGCCGGATGCACGATGAGGTCGGAGATGAAGCATACGAGATATACACAAACGTGGGCGCTCTAGTGTAGCGACAGCGAGAAATGTTTTTGTGAGAAGGCGCGAAGCAAGCTCGAGACAATGTGCGCCCATAGGCACGAACCTTGCCTCGTGTTGCTTAACCACACTTTGTCGACTCACGGCAACGCGTTTAGGCGGCCATTGGGGAAGAGGATTTATCCACGGGTCGTATAATGATGACCAACCAACAAACTTTTCTGTGTCTGCTGTTTGCAACTGCAGACATCGAAGAGTTTGTGGTGTGCTTCTGCCCGTTTGGCCCATAAAGCTGTCGTACTGCACGTCTTGCAGCAACGATCAGGCGATCAGCTCTCTCTGCTCTTTTCTTTGCCTCTATCTTCATTCTGACGTATTCGCTGCTTGGACTGTGTTTGTATGTGTGTAAATTCGACCGACCGCGTTTTGCATTACCCTCTTTGCGCATACTCAGTTTTGTTCTGTGACCATTTGAAACGTTGATCTGAACGGTCACTGAGTCGTTTTAGATGGCCTTCTGGCTAAGTTTTTTGGCTTAAAGTTTTGCCTGTGTTTGCAGCTGGTCGCTATAAAAGACTGAAAAATTCAATTTTTTTTTGCACTGACTCTAACCGCTTCGAAACTTTCAGCTTTTTGAAGTACTCAATGGAATTCCCGGTGTTATCGCTCAAAGGGTGGATTATAACAGGTATATTTTCAATTATAGTCGTTAGAAAGGCTGGTTCGCGTGTATTTTGTGTTGGCAAATTATGCCAGTGCACAGCTGAATGTTTCTAACCATTTTCGTATAATCTCGGCAAAATATCGTTAGTTCGTTTTTTTTCCTGAAAAATTACTTGAAAAAAAAAGTTCCTTTAAACGGTTGTTGTATGGTTGAGATATATTGTGATTCAGGTAATTGCCATGATTAATCTTGAAGTAGACATTACAAACTTTTCGGTAAAATATTTGCCATCATGGTTGTTTTTATCTGAAATCGATTTTCTGTTTACTTCTGCAAAATTTATCCCTACGATGGGAAACACTAATTGATGTTGAACGAGAATGGTGCCATCGTCGCCCGCATGAACATCAAAGATTACATTGCTCTGATGCGATGGGCGAAAAAAAAAATGGAAACAAAAAATTGCAGCCAAATGTCGTTCTTGGATCAGCTAAGTGTAACTCACAACACAGATATTTTTATTGGTATGCATGGAAGTGGACTTACTCATTTGCTTTTTCTTCCCGACTGGGCGGCCATCTTCGAAATGTAAGTGCTTCACTTTAATCTTCTCGTATAACAATTCATTCGAGCCGGATCGCAACAGTTTCTTCATTTGTTTTCGCACTATGTGTTTACAGTTTAAGACAACGAATGGCATCCGTTCCTAAATTTATGATGATGGCCAAGTAGGCGCCAACAACGGTTAGTTTAATTCAATAAGTTATTCGAACACGCTTGTTAAGTTCATTTCTTAACGAACGGTGCACATTTGTACAGGGACGAAGGCATTGGAAAAGAATTTTCGTTTTAAATTTGCTTTTGCCCAATATGGTAACAGATTATACAAACAACGACATACTACATGGTTCTCCATTTTTTTCTAGCTACAACTGCGAAGATATCAGTTGTTATTATGACTTGGCACGATTACGTGGTGTGAAGTACTTTACGTGGAAGAAAGAGAGTGAAATGGAACAAATCGGTGAAGGAAGACATCCGCAAACGGGAACACCTCACAAAAAATTCGCCAACTATCGTTTTAACAAAGATCAATTCAGAAAACTGGTTTCACAGGTTTTGGCTTATTTATATGCAACATTTGAAATTTATTGGCTCGTTACAGAGCTCATAAAAATGAAACTGCTATGCCTGTTGCATGAAGTCTTGAAATTGTCAATGTCTGTATGACTGCCTAATAGCCACAACCATAAAAGTTTTTATACGTATGCATCTATTTCTGGAGGCAACTTAGATTTTCTCTGATCTTCTGTATTCTCATTATTGCATTCTATTTATTTACGAACTCTTCTTTGCACAATTGAATCTTGTGTCGACGATAGAAAACCTCTTCCGAATAATGGTCAGCTTAAGCCATAATTGACAGATTGCTTTCTGTTGATGAAAGAATAGCTTTGCATTCAATACATTGATGATCATAAATACTGGATGAGAAAAATGATCGTATTTGGAATCCGGTGTAGTTAATGTTTTTATTTTGTTGTTTTGCTATGCCTGTTGCATGAAGTCTTGAAATTGTCAATGTCTGTATGACTGCCTAATAGCCACAACCATAAAAGTTTTTATACGTATGCATCTATTTCTGGAGGCAACTTAGATTTTCTCTGATCTTCTGTATTCTCATTATTGCATTCTATTTATTTACGAACTCTTCTTTGCACAATTGAATCTTGTGTCGACGATAGAAAACCTCTTCCGAATAATGGTCAGCTTAAGCCATAATTGACAGATTGCTTTCTGTTGATGAAAGAATAGCTTTGCATTCAATACATTGATGATCATAAATACTGGATGAGAAAAATGATCGTATTTGGAATCCGGTGTAGTTAATGTTTTTATTTTGTTGTTTTTGTCACTGCGAATCTGAACACAAACCATCACGTTTTCTTTTTGGCTTCCATAACTACTGGAACAAATTGAATTCTGCATAATCCATGGAGTTTCAGTTCATAAAATATATCAGCATTTGTTCAAGTGCAGTAAATATTTCTTGATTGATCATTATGCGAATGAGTGCAAGATAGTGTTTGGATTATCGTGAAAAAATTTTTTTTTCAGCAAATCGAGTACGTGCGGCGACATGCGATATTCGTAAAGGAACAGATGCGATTGCGGAGGAGTCGTTTGGCGAACGAATTGTGAAATTCGGCATTGTATGGTATTGTTCTACTGTTGTGAACGCGTGCCTACTAGCACTGCTGGTTTATCGTTTCATATCTATTTTTTTTTTCGTTACGAGGATAAAATGGATGTCATTTAGTGACTGTTCGAATGTCCATGTCCATTAGGCATGATCAAAGCGGTTTCACACAAATGCTATTTAAAATCACACACACAATTCTACGACAAAAGATAGAAATTTCGACGTGAAGCTTTAGCTGATGGTGTGCTTAAGTTGGTAGAGAATTCGATCAGTTTATAAGCTTTGAGAGATGGATAAGTAATAAAATATAAATAAACTGTGAACATTGCATGAGTAGTATAACATATGTATGCTTGCGTTAAACGATTCAAATGCTTTCTCTTTTAAAAATACCACGTTTTCTGCCAGCGTGTTAATGACTCCGATAGACCTCTCAACGCTGTTTGAGATGTGTGTAACCTCGATTCCCAAATCTTGTTCCTCCATGCACTTATGGGCGCTTATATGTCTACATATATTGGCGATCCTTCGTTTTCTCGTCAGTTACGCATTCACTCGTAGAACATCTCGTAGAACATCTCGAAGAAGTAAAACAACCTCACAAAAGTATCCAAAAACGTTAGTCTGCAAACTTCGATATTGTTTATGAGTTATAACTTCTGCAAGATCACAGAAGATTTTCATCATGCCAAAATATTATATCTGCAATATGTCGTAACACCTAGAATTCAATCTTGGCGTTGAAGTCATTGCAGCTCGCGGATAGGAAGTAGACCGATGCACTAAGTGTAAGAGTGGATGCTGAATACAGAAAACGGCTTATGTAAGCCGGCGTGAGAATAGTTAAGGGTTAAGATAAACGAGCCTACGCGAAATGGCTCCCCGAAAGAACTGAATTTGAGGGGAGATTGAATTCGAAGAGGAGAGAAAAGCTAAATGAACACCGATTTCCACATAACAGATCTGAGTTTAAAATGGAGACCGCATTGAATTGGAATGACTATTATAGAATATGCAATCATCGTACAATGAAAACAAAACAAATTTCGCTCAGTCCATAGACTCTTTCGATGAGCATTTTTTAAGCTCAATTTCATCGTTGTTGACTTTAAGTTTCTCAACACACGTTGTACTACTCGCAAGACTTGGTGGAATATTGTTCACGGCCGCATATTTCTTCCTGTCCGCACATCGACATGCACAATAAATGAGTGCAGCGAACTGAAAATAATATCCATTAGCTCCTCTGGCAAACAGTTAGTGTTCTTACAATGATTTCTTCGGTATTTTAAGAGAATTTTCACTACACATAAGTTAGTTAACCTTGAATGATTCAAAAGTTAGTTAACCTTGAATGATTCAACTAGGCTACCTCTTTTGACCTTGAATGATTCAACTAGGCTATCTCTATCCAATTAATACAGGAGTGACGAGACAAGATAAGTGTCTGATAGCGTTAAGAGATTTCTGAAAAACATTGTATGGTATAAAAACCGCCTGAAATTTTTTTCAATAGACACTAGTTTAAATAATTTTGCGATTAGGAGATGATTTGCGATACCATAATTTCATTTAATAACGCCAAGTACGCGTTGAAAATACTTTGCTAAATGCTTTTTTTAAAATGAAAATGTCGTTGCAAAGCCGACTTTACAGTGAAGACAAACTAACCGCTTTTCCAATTTCGTTTTGAATAATCATTGAGCATGCGAAACAATTCAGAATTTCCGCTTTGTTCGCGAGAAGAAATGATGAAGTTCGGGCAAAAAATTTATACAGCTGTTAGCTTTTGCAAGCAGATATACCCCTAGACGAAACCTGCAACCATCTGCGTCCGTTTCTCCTCTTTCCATCCCTCTTTCACGAAGGAAAGAAATCTCGAACTCTTAGCTGATTGTCAGATGCCGGCACTATTGCAGCAAAGCTGCACAATAGAATTCTACGAAACGATATGACGAACCAACCAGCAACAACTATGCTTTCGAATGAATGGAAGAATTTTCAAAAAGAAAACTTTGTTTCTTGTTGCTGTAACTTGTGAACACTTTAATATGCGATCAAATAATGAACATCTTTGTTCGGAAAAATGCGTAAAAGTGATCTATAATTGTAAAATTTGTAACTTTTTCGCAATTAATCCTCGGCGAGTTTCTAGGGGATTTCATTTTAAACACTGGTATTGGCTATGGAACATCCGTTTGGCTCAAAGCATTAATCTTGGCCATGAAAGTGTGATTTGACTGAGGAGAAAAAAATGTTCCTCATGAAACATTCAAAACAAGCATAGGACTGCGAAAAGGAATATCGATGATCAAATAGTCATTTGAGCCCAGTCATTTGAATATTTGATATTGGCGAAGTTCATTTGAAACAACAATTTGGTTTAGAAATTCATTACTTGTCTTGAAACAATCTTTTAATACGGGTGATGAATACTGGTCATGAAATAGGTATTTAACTCAACGCGGTAATACTGGTAACGAAACGTTGTTTAATTCAGTACGCGAATAGTGCCCATTTAACAGTCATATCACCAAAGACATAAATATTGACCACGGAATAGCCATTTTACTGTGGTCGTAAACGTTGGTAGTGAAACAGTTATTTCGCTCAAGACAAGAATATTGGTCATGAAAGAGACATTTAATTCAAGACGTGAATGTTCATCATGAAAAAGTCGAATGAGGTACCGAATACTGCTCATGAACTTGTCAGTTGAAAAAGGCATGAATACTGGTCGTGAAGCACTCATTCAACTCTCAATAATATTCGTCGTGAAACAGCCATTGGACTCAAGGCGTGAATGCAGCTAATGAAACAGCACCTTTCTCGAGACAGGAATGTTGGTCATGAAAAAGTCATTTGATTACAGACATAGATAGGTATTGGTGAAGAAATAGACCGTTGAGTCAAGGCACGAATAGTGACCGTGAAACAGTCATGCAGTTCAAAACCGTTTGACGACCAACATTCCTGAATGTTGGTCGTAAAACGGTCGTTTGACTGAAGACATGAATATTGTCCGAGAAAAACTAATTCGGCTCCAGATGCGAAAATGGTCATGAAACTGTTTGGTCATGAAATTGACTGACGTTTGAGATCCCGGCGATTTTCTACGCTCTTTCACAATACAAAGTTGTTTTACGCCATCTTTGCTTTGATAGGTCTACCACGGCGGTTGTTGAACTGCTTTTCTTCTATTTATCCATAAACGAAAATCCTGTAGACATGAGTAGTGTGGGTGTGAATGACCGAAGCCATGAGGCTGTCTTTTATGCATGTTTACGCGCCCATTGCGACGATTTATGTGGGGCAATTTTGAACGCCGGTCATGATGGTAGTTATACTCAGTGGAAAACTTTCACGTTTAGATCGCCCTTCCGTTCAAAAAAAAAAATTAGGGCGTATTCGTTGCTATTCGTACTACTAATAATCTATAAATGAGCCAATGATACAGTTATATAGAGCGAACAATGTACAAAGCAGTATCAGTCTGGTGGTTCGAGAAGAAATATTTCAAGCATCTGCGTTTGATGGTGCGAACAATTTATTCGATCGCTCTGTCCGGCCAGTTAGAGTTCTATTTAGACCATACTTACACAAGAGGTTCAATTTCCACAACACCCTTCCTCCCTCCGCTCCCTCCTCCAACAGTCTGTAGTTTCGGACAGGGCTATCCCGCGCTTTTATGAGGTGGTGAATGTACAATCTACGTCAAGCTGAAGGCACTAGCTTCATCAAATCACTTCCTCACCGTAATAAGCTTGCTCGTAAAACTAGGCGTAAATATGGACTAAATGTTAGCGTTTGGGTGAATCTAATAACAGGAAAATATCATTCCGGGAGCTCAGAGTGCAAGGAAGGTGGAGCTTGTTGTATGAAAAGGGCAAAAACGATTTTGCAGACTGGGGTGTAAATTGTGTTATGATGTTTGCGGCGTAGGCACGCACGCATTTTGTTTGGTCGACGTGGTCAGATTGTGCAACTGCAAGTGCGTTCATCTGATGAAGGCTAAAACTTCTCTTTTGCAAGATGGTTTCAAGCTGAAGACACTCTATGGGACGAACTTTTTTTCGGGAAGGCATTCGAGCTCCTGGCTTTTTAAGCGGCCTAAAGAGATACTTTCTATCTGATGGCAAGTTACTGCCAGTCCACAGTGATGTAAGCCGAAGAGAAGCACAGATCGAATCGCCTTCCCCATAAAAATACTTTTATGTAATTGAAACAAGCGGAAAGTATTAAACTGTTGAGTGAGCTAAACAGAATATGGTACTGCTGTGCAAAATAATCAATCAGCAAAATGTTCGGAAAGGGTTTTGTTTTCAAAGCAAAACCACAATTTGAATTTCAGCTTTCGAAAATTGGCCAACAAACCTTGTCGGAGTCAATCGCTGAGCGATTGTTCAAAGCGTTGCATTGCCATGTTCACATGATGCGCTTATCGGCAAAGTTCTATATAATGAGTGTTTACTTGAGATAGACGCAAAGAAATGGCAGACACTATTGCAGCATTAAAATCACCTTTGGTTTAGGGCATGTCTATAACAGGTGTCGCAAAGTGGTTATTCGATTTTTACCTATTTAATGACTTTGGCACTTTGAATCGCAACGAATAGGCAAAAAATTGCGACTTTTCATATGCACTACCAAACTATATTAAGGAGGGAAAACCGGTTGTATAGTTTACACTCGACTTCATTTTTGGCAAAACGTTTTTCAGGACAGTAACCACCATTTCGCTGACGATTAAATTCGCTGCAAGGAAGCGTGGGCGATCCTACGTAGACGTTTTCTTTTTCTCGGAACTACAAATGACCAAGAAATAATGCACGCAAGCGATTTGAGTTTAATCCAAATTTTGTTTCTGTTTTGGCAATACTTTTACAAAACAACAAAAATTTTGTTTTGCAAAAATTGGATGGTAAACGTCTTTGTCAGAAGTATATTTTTTGATTGTTTACTTTGTTTCGTCGCTTTTTTTTTGAAAAGGTGTACTTAGCTATTTTGAAGTACGTATTGCCAACTCTTGCTTGGATGCAGTTCCCATTAGACTGGAAGTTCTTCCGATAACTTCCTTAAAGTAATTATGATGATAAAACTTTTCGCTACGAGCAATTTCCTTCAGTCACTGTTGCGATGGTTGCTTTTCAACTACAGCTGTCTTTTTCACTCGAAGTATATACTTGAAAGTTATTTCATTGCAAGAAAGTTAGATTTTTTGCATAATGCAGTTCTATGTAAATCTTCTAAGAGCGAAATTTCTAGTGAAAAAGATAGTATGAAAAAATCCAAACATCGACTGCCATTATCCATTTTAAGAGTTACTTTGAACAGCAGTTGTGCTCCTTAAAGTGAGGTTCATAATACATCGGACTGAATTCGCCGAATGCATAATAAGGGAGGCATTACTGTCCTGAATGACGAAAGCAAGAGATATGTAGACAACAAAAGAGATCAGCAAGAACATGTGAACTGTGCACATAGTGCAATTCTCTGAGTGACTGAGAGATGACAGAGCTGTAGCTGGATGTAATATGATGTCCATCTGTCCAGACGACGATTTCTTTAGGGTCTTTAGGGTTTGCTGTCACTCATTTCACTTTACACTGCCGTATTAGGGCAATTTCGTCACAAATTGCATGTCACAAACAAACTGCCATTTTGTATGCAATTCACATTTGCTTTAAAAGAATTTCAAATCTGGTAAAATTTTAAAAAAATCATTGCCTAAATTATCAACAAGGTCATATGCGGACATAATAAAGAAGAGTTTCATCTAAGTTGTTTTGACTAACAAAGAACGATGTTAAAGCAATGAATTTAACGCTAGAAATAGTTACCGATCCACTTGGCGCGCTGCTTTCCAAGGTGATGTTCAACAATCCGTAAAATATGAAAGAACTAAAAGTTGTGAGCATTATTTCTCCAACTTTTAGAAAGACTAAGTACTCTACTTAAACTTGAGATATCATTTTACGAACAGCTCATCTCCGAAATCTATTCAAATCTGCCGAACTCATCACACAAAACTATGAACTTTTTATCACATTGCAATGGACCAAGTTAACTTTGAGGAGAAAATGAGGAAGACTGTGCGGGAAGAGAAGGCGCAGACTGGCCTCATACCCAGGCATTGTCCGTTTAACTAAGTTCTAGTTGATTGTCGAAAATTTTCTAGATGCAGAACTAAAACTTCGTTCTCGAATTATGCCAACCATTTTTCATAAGTTTCAACCTGTCACCATTAACGGATCAATATTGAATTCTCGGGCGAAACTTTGCAAAAAAAAAACTCCGATGGCCCATCCGCAAATGCCAAATGCGCTTCAACTCCCAAAAATTCAAGCAATTCGGTGATTTTTCTTGAAAAAATTTTCCCACTTTTGACTTCTTCCTTATGATGGTCGATTAAGCGGTTAAATTTTACTTCTCGAAAATCATGGAATTTACTGGTGACCCGTTTTCGCCCCCCCCCCCCCCCCCCCCCACCCCCAC
>JPKZ01000401.1:247478-265748 GCA_000803305.1 Toxocara canis | reverse complement strand
CCCCCCCCCCCCCCCCCCCCAAAAAAAAAAAAAGCAGCAATCCGACGAGAAAGCGAGCAGTCCAGGGGCAGCAATTCATGGGAAGTTGCGGTCTTTTGTGGACCCAAACGACCGGATCGCAGCCGCAAGTTCCTCATTTCCAAAAATCAGCCATATTGTGCCTCTGAGAGAATCTTGGAAAGCACTAAAACAACAAATAGCACTAAACTGGGCATATTTTTCATGTGGCCGATCCAGACAATTAATGCAAAGATCCCGTAGTGATGATCGTTTTCTGCGATCTACTTCTTACGACCTACTATGCCAGCTTTTTACTGAATTGAATCAAGACATTCATTTTGAAACTTGGGTGGATATAAGTTCCCCACATTGCTCGTAAAACATGCTTATTCCTCGAATTATTCACTCATTCATTAACCGTGTTGGTCATGAATAATATAGTTGAGCGGTTAAACAATATATAACTCACCAGAATGAAAACGAGGACGGCTATTGCCAGAAGGCTGAAATCGTGTCTTTGATGCATATGTAATAGGAGCGGTCGTTTCCTTGGCGCTGTCACACGGTATATTCAAGTAAGCAGAACACGGTTGAAACCGACCAGCATGGATAACTAAAATATTTGGCATTAGAAAGCATCGGTCAAGTCGAAACACTGCTCTTCACGGGAAATAGCAAAACAAGCGAAATGTTGCAATCCCATTTGATACCTTTGCGTTCAAGAATTTTGCCACAAACTTGTCTTTCTTAATTTCATTTTCGTTGAAAAACGAGGATCATAGACCAACGGAAAGGATGTACGGTTATTGCAGTAAAACATGTGATTCAATGCAACAATTTAATTAGCTGAAAGATGAAATATGACCTAACCTATAAAGTAAGAAAAATCGATTGAATTGAGGAAATAATTAGGTGACGTTTATATGCGACGGTTGCTTCAACGTGCTAATAACAATCAGTCGTCTATTTGATCTCCAACAAAGAATGAGAGAGAGAGAGAGGGAGAGAGAGAGAAAGGGGAACAGCAAAACTGTTGTTGATAGGCGCAATGAGCCATCTAGCTAGCTGCATGGTTTGTTTGTTCTGTAGGTACACTGCGACGTGCTATCTCGTTACATTATTGCCTGGTCAGTAGGAGAAGAAACGTTAAGAAGTAAATGTTGAACGCAAAAATCAAAACGTAAAAAACATCCAAAATCGAGTTGGATTAAGCATCACAAATTCACATACGTATTACGTGTTTTACGCATTCTTTAGAACCAGGTCTTCAGCAGCAGATTGTCGCAGACGATCGCAGTATTAGGCGGTGCTTTGTCATGAAATAATGCATTTAAGGTTGTTGTCATCATAGTGTACGTTGAGATAAATGTTCTAAAAAATTTGATCTTAACAAGGCATCATACTTGGTTACGCCGTCAAAGATTTTGGTTTTTCACTTTTTTTTTATTCTTAAAAACGCTTAGCATCAACTACTCATATTCTTCGCAATCAAATTTGGCATCATCGCATAATAATGATTTGTGACCGATGCAAATGGCATGCACTTTGCGAGCGCTGTCAACCGAACTAGTATGAGTGGAACGCATGGCGTTCTCGTTTAAAATCTCGAAAAGAATTTTTTTATTAACTCATAAATGAATGAATTCAGTTGTGTTCATTTCTAACTCTTTATTCAACTCAACTTTAGCCGTTGTACAAATTGCATAGACCATTTTATCGTTTAGCCGCTCAGCCTCCATTCGTGTACTTAATTATGTCAAAGTCGAAAAAGAAACTTCAATGTTGGACTGGAAGAATGAGCGTCGACCTACACGTAGACTATCTCAAGTAACACAAGTGTGCTAAGTTTCGGAATTTGATAGCTGAAAGACAAAATTTTGCACTGAAGTAGAAAGGACTTATTTCAAGAGAGCATTCAGAATTTCTCTGTCGTGTCATGTTTCTCGCTATCCTCTAGTTTTTCTATTTTTTTTAGTGGCAGCAGCCTGTGCGCGTAAGAACATAAGCTAATAAAAACGGCGAAATGACTGCCTGGATAGCGACGGGTTCATTTCCGCCGCGTTTCAACGCTAACGCTTCCTTTTTTAAATGTTGAGCGGAAGATATTCAGCAAATTCGCACTCCATCTGCATTGATAGCACTTTCATTTGTGGAAATATTTCGGTCATATTAAAGCCAGGTATTTGTGGAAAAATGTTTAGTATGAAAGGATGGAACGAATTTTTTAATGCAACTTTCTGAATACTTTTCACTAGGCATGATTTCATTTGTTCTAGAAACCGTGATGTTGTAGGGATTTCAATTCGGAACAGATGTATTGTTTTCGTTAAAGTGTGGTCATATTTGTGTCCCTATTTTACAGCAAAAAAAATTTTTGCAGCAAGGAAGCAAGCCATTACTGATAGAGAATAAGTTGGGAATCGCGCCGAAGGACTAGGAAGCTATCTATGCCTCTTCCGCTGCGCTTCTTAAAATTATCTATAATAATTCATTGAATGAATGGCAAGTAAATGAAGAACGTCTAGCCATGCGTAAACAGTTCCGGTCCAGCACGTTAAGCAATTGATTTTGATGCGAACTAGCGAAACGTTGTACCTGTTACTGTTGGAACCCATTCAAGCGGAACCAAAATAGCGATCGTAACGAAATTCTCCAACCACAATCGATGATTTCTAGGACTCCTAAACAAAACGTCATTATGATTCATAAATTCGTGGATGAGTTGTGGCACATCGAATAAATTTAGCAGAGGACGGAGGTAGAGTAGAGTAATAACTGCTTTCGAGTTCGGCTGATTGAAACTCTATTCAAGCTGATACTGTATAGAATGTTGCTACTACAACGTGGAAAAATAGCAGTTTTGTGATATGTGTCTGCCTTACTCCGGCCGGAAATCGTGCAGGGTTTCTGGAACAGCTCAAAAATCAATGCTGGAATGTTTAATGTGGGCAAAAGTTTTTGCCCAAGCAACGAGCAGGCGGTTGCTCCTGATACATACTGTGTTTTGTTTCTTCACAAATGCTTCCTATTACATATGAAAGCGCTTTTCGTGCACCGTTTTAGGCAGTGTGTTATGGTGTACGGCGCGAACTTTCGTTCATGACAGTTGTTGAAACAGAGCGTTCATGTTCACGGCCTCTAATTGTTCACAGCCTCATTTGTTATTCATTAGTTGTTACAAGTTGTTTGCACAAGCACTCGAGAAAACGAGGTATTGATGATTAACAATCAAGCAATATGATGTACTCGAAGAATTAACACAAAATGACGCCAGTGAAAAATTTCGACGGTACGTTTTTTAAATTTGGTGAGAATTCCTAAGAAGGGACTGTGGGATTAGAACCTCAGGTCTCGGAGCGCATGCAAAGGAAAATATTGTGGATAACTGTTGTGTTCGCCAATATTCTATCTGCTAAAATAGTTACCAGGTGATGGCCAACTTGCTTAGTAAGGTTCTATGGCTTTAATTAATGTTTGTGATTAATGACGTAACGATTGCAGTTACTTTAAATACTATAACAATCGAAGCATTACGTTGAGCGGTTGAAGTTCTGAGAAACAACACCAACAGTACGATCAGAGATTCAGAGAACCGAAGTGAAATCTGTAGACAGTGATGGACTTTAAAAAAAATCCATAAAATTAAGGCTCATAAAGGCTTTTAGCCCGATATAAAAAAATTACCCATTAGAAGATTCTTTTATTAGTTCAAACAACGCTGCCTTCTGAAGTGTTCAGCAAAGAATATACTCAAAACGTGTGCTCTTCTCTGTAATAGGCCACGAAACGGTAAATTTAAAGGCAAGTTTTTTTACCTGTAAAATTACCATCCCGGAAATTACCACGAAAATCTCCACGAATCACCACGAAAAAAATTACGACGAAATGGTAAATATTTTTAAGTCGCCTCAAAAACTAGGAATGCGGAGGTTCTGGCGGGAGTTTTTCCCACGAAGGCCACTTTTTTTTGCTTACTTTCTTGAATCTTAATGTTTCCGCTGAGTTGCCTTCAGACTATGCGCTGACAGTATTCTTACTTCGCCCCTCGAAACACACGCTGGCGGACATTACGAAGCTTTTCTCCGGAACATATGTAGAACATCGAAACTGCTGGTACCTTGACATTCCACAACCTAAAATGTCAATTCCCGGGCAACTTTAAAAGCTCAAGGCAAGTTCAGCTGTTAGCATACGTTTTGAACACTGCCTTTAACATGCATTAACAAGACGTTACAAACAGCCCGCTGCTCGGAGTATGTTTCGTCCACATTTACACGAGTAACCCATTCCTCTTCTCCGTGCATTTTTTGCACTTCAAAGGTGTTAATACCATCGAAAATAAAATCACTGCATTTCAGTTACCTAAATTTTTGTTCTTTCAGGCTACGCAAAACCTCATTATGACGACAGCGCGCCTTTGACTGTTTTCATATGCCGGCGTGCTGGCGTGCGCGGGTGCGTGCGTGAGCGCGTGTATGTATATATGTCGGTGTGCACGTGCGTTCGCGCGTGCGCATGTGCGTGTGTGCACGTGCGTGTGCGTGTGCGTGCACACGTGAGTGCAGGTTCGCGTGCGTGGTGCGTGCGTGCGTGTGAGTGCGTGTGTGTGTGCTTGTGCGTGCGTGTGCGCGCCGATACGTGCGCGTTTGCATGGTGTGTGTGTGATGTGTGCGTACGTGTATATGTTTGCGTGTGTATGTGCGTATGGATGTGAGTGTACGTGCGTATGTGCATGCGTATACGTGTGCGTGTGTGCGTGCGCGTCCTGTGGATGTGTTTGAGTGGTTGCGTGAATGTATGTCCATGTGCGTGCCGCATTTCTTGACTGTTGGAATAATTGATAGAACTGCATTGATTTTGATAAGATTGAGAAATGTTTTTCCAGATGCCGTGAGGTCGCTGAAGTTTATTTCGAGTATTCGGTCTAGTCATTCATTTGCTTGTCTTAGCTGATTTCGCAAGTAATGCAAAATCAGCCAAGAAAATTGGGTGAAAGACAAACTGTGAAAAAAAAGGCAAAACGTTGTGCAATTGCGTAAAAGGCAAACTGCTCGGATGCGAGATATTCCTTAGTTTCAAAGCACACTATGATACATTACAAGTCCATTTCCGTCATGAAGAGTGTTCGTCTCACAATTGCTTCGTTGCATAGGGGAGCGCTGTTGATCTCAGAATTCATGGTTGATCAATTCTTCGGGAGGGGAGGCACATGACGTCGTCAAGCCCAGCGTTTTAGATTGGGCTGACTGCCTGTGTTGATAGATTCGGCCTCTGCCACGCAGTTCTTCAGAATGAGTGCAAAAAAAGAGATGTAAATTGCTCGCAAGGAGGCTCACTTCCGAATTTAATATCATCTGATTACTTTCGATAAAATAGAATAAAAATTTTTCATCTTAAAAAATTGAGCAATGCTTTCGGCTAATTTTCACCTATATTACTGGTTACAGCCAGGTGAATGAAGGTGGCATCCTGATTTTTGGAAACATATGCATTATTGCATTTCGTGATGTTCTTTGCTGAATTCGTTTGTTGATGGATTCGCTCATTTCTTTCGATTTTCTTGGTGTATTCGCATGCTATATTTGTATCGCCCATCCATAATTTACGTGCCAATTGCAACCGTCCGCCAGTTTGCCTTTGTTCACTTGCATAACTCGTTAGCATCCAGGCGCACCGATTACCACGCAAATAGATTACATTTACCACTTATGGTTGCGAGTCGAGTGGAACCTTCATTCACAACCAGAGCTGCAAACTTCGATCTTCTGTTTTGCGGACCGGTGGTGACCTGCCACAGATCTAACTGCTTGCGCCTTTTACTCGTCATTGCTTCGCTGCGTGTGCGCATACTGATGCAGTCCTGAGGATTGAGTGGTACAGCATTCGTTATTTGTATTTACTTTTGCCACATAGGTGAATCAGTGAGCCCACATCGTTTTGCAGATTGATTCATTAAAAGTGCATTTGGATTTAGAGGTCCAACGTGCTTTGAGATTTGCCAATCCAAGTTTGTTATTGGATACTATTGGCCTTTAGGCGAGCTTGTTGATAAATCGAACGCTAGAACAGTAGATTGTTCATAGATTGGCTTGGGAAGTTTTACTGAGAAGTCGTGCACAGCAGAAGTAATTTGCTAATCACGATTACTGAGTGCGAATTTTAAAAAAAATGTTTGTTAGGAGCTTGTTGTTCTTTTTGTCCTTTTCGAATGCCCCAGTCACAAGACGTGAAAACTGGATTTAGCGATAAGGTTATTGTAATGCCTCAGAATCGATCGAGAGGATCTTCGTGCAGTCTAAAAAATAGTCAGTTTCACTCAAAGATTGCAGCATTAGGATGCAAATTGCTGACATGTCACTTTTTTCGTTATGTCGAACATGCTACGAAAAGCGGACTTCTCGCACGGTCGAATGAGGTTTCAAAATACAAAATATTTCGTGACGCGACTTAGCAATCGGTACTGCTCCAAAAGTATATGAGAAAAGGAGTTATTACTTTGCGTAATCAACCAAGGAAGTCAAAATTACAGTAGGTTTGAAGAAGTACAACAGATAAATATGAAATTCTCTCGTCGTCGATTTCTCTCAGTTCAGTTCGATGAAATTATTTGTCGCTATGATCATAAGACAGTGTCGAAAACCTAAGGCACAGTAATACAACATGAGAAGCCTTTATTAACTCACTGCTTTGTTTCTAGAAAGGGTAAGATAGGAAAAGAGATGAGAGAATGGAGTGCAGCTACAATCGAAGCGATTAGTGGGGGCTACAAGAGACTGACGACGAGAACGGCGAAGAAAACCACATGAAAAGCAAGTAGCAGTTGCTGAGTTGTTCATGTTTCCATGCGGAAAACAGAATTTATGCATTCCGCATTCCTGTCGACCCGTTTGTTGGCAACAAATGTTTTTTCCCGCTTCAGAAAGTATATCGAAGTCCGTTACGACTCTGTTTGTGGCTGGTTTTCATAATCCTCCCAATATGTTCCAGTCACTTCGACTCATTTTAGATACAAGAAATCCCTTAGCCATGCAACATGGACGTATCATGAAACAAACAAGCCCAACAAATTCTTTAAAGTGCTTAAACGATACTAGAACGATGCGGCTACCTCGCTTGCTAAAAGAGTTAGCTCGTGGCATTCGACAAACGTTCCAGGAGGATTCTCCCGTATAGCATATGCCAAAAACTGCTCGAAACCTACATACATCTTGATCTGATGAAACGTTTTGAAAGCTCATTGCTGATTGCATTATTCGCTTCCTTTCGCTGAATCTCGATGATGCTTACATTGTGGATGCTGATATGTACGTCTCGAGCGTCTAATTAGACCTAATGCACGTATTATAGTAATTAAAGCGACAAAATCACTGCGTTTATAGTGGCAGAAAAGTTCATGACATTTATGAGCTTAAGTTGAGCGCTAAGTGATGCCAAAATCAATTGTATTTTCAACATTTTCGTTTTCTACCTATTTATGACCGTGCTGAGCAAGTTGCTTGTATATTCACTACGTTGAACTAATAATGTAGATAGAATTTCTCTCTTGGCAAACATTAAAAGTTGTGATTTTCTTCATGATTTTTTCTTATGTACGCTTCAAAATCCGAGATTCTCTAGCCGTAAAATTTTCGATCACAATTCGAATAGTAAAAGAATTTTGCGATCATCTTCATTATAAACCGTATTTTAGGTAGGACGCACAAATTCATCGATATTTTTCAAAGAGTGCACTTTGAAGCTTATTCAGCTTAGTCAATCTATAAAAAAAAAGAACATATACAAATATCGGAAAAAGTGCGGCGAAGCGCATTGATGCGACAACAGTATTAATATTAAGAGGGATTCTTAAAGTGCACTTGCACTATTAACTAATGTTTCGTATTTTTGCTTCAGCCCCGTAATGACATGGTTCGTCATCGTCAGTGCGAGTGAGTTCGGTTGTCTGATTGTGCTTGTTGTCTTGGAGAGAATGAGCGCTTTTACGAAATCTAATTTTTTCCTATTTCAGCGTTTATAGCTGTTGGCCAGCCGATGTTCACTAATCGCTGCTGGTGCCCTCGCTCAACCTCTTCCTAATGCCCATTTTTCATGCGATAAAGTTACATATTGCACTTAGGTGAGCCTCAATTTTCTGCGGAACTAATTAATTATTCGCTGAAATACTCTCTGAAAATGCTGCTTGTTATGCTTTTGCTTGAGGCATTTTTTTTCAGCCGTGAATAATATTTTGATTCAAACTTTGCTTTGAATCAAAACGAATTCGTTTCCATAAAATTTTTTAATTTTTTTTCTTTCTTAAGACTAATTTATAAACACCTTGCACTGCGACAGGTCACAATCGCCCCTACGCCCAACGAGCAACAAAAACGCATGCAGTCGAAAATCTATTTTTCATCTAAGGCGTTCATGTGATGATGTCGAATATTTGTCTGAGTATAACGCCAGTAAATATTGGACCTTACATTATGGTATAACGGTTAACGTGGAAAACTCGGACAGAGGATAACAAGAGCGCTATTCCACAAATGCACAAACGAGTTGCTATTCTCCAAAGAAAACAAATGTGGAGTTGATGCATGAATGGATCCGGTTCATACTCCTTATAAGTGGTTGTTCTAATTGTTGGATTGCAAGAAACAAATTGTAATTGAATTTTGGATAAGGTTGCATAGCTTTGTTGGATCATTCTACTTAAAACGTAGAGATCACGAAGCGAAACGCTTGTATTTCCATTTTCTTGTTGGATAGCATACAGCAATCCAGACCGCATCATATTTTTGCTTGTTTTATTAAGATTCCGGCCTCACCTCCCCACTGGTTTTAAATAACAACTTTATCGCCTTCAATATTTTCGTCTATTTTTGAAATGCCGCTAAACGTCATGTAATCGTTTGTGGTACTAGCCGTGTTATGTTGCATCGTTCAAATGGAAAATGAGTCTCTTTTTTTTTCAGGAACGTTTGGAAATTTAATCAACATTGTGTAGACATATGAAAACGTCTTTTGATTCGGTGTACTGTCATTATGTTCTTACTTCTAAATCACAAATATTTGTCTCACACAATGCCAAGGAAATAATTAATACACCGCATTAGTTGCGCCGATAGAAAAACGTTTCATATTCATGACAGAGTTGGGCACTTCACATGATCAGCTTTTACGTGACCGAGTCAACAAGCTGTAATATTCATTCATCCAGCAGCCAGAACGAGCTACCCAGTTACGTTTTCTTTTCAGTTGTCTATTAGTCAGAAGATTATTATCGAATAGCTGATCATTAATGCAAACATGTACACATGATCGCGTAATAAGACATTTTTGTGATCGCAAGAAGCGTACCAAGAAGATTTTGATGTGAATAACATATTATAAGATGTTATGAGCAAAATGTACTAAAGGATCTGGTGGAAAGTTTTTACGCAGGCAAAAACAATTTCGTGTAGAATACTAAAATTCTGCCCTGCATCCAGTCTTCGCAACAATAATGCAACAGTACCCGTCTAACCTTTTCCGCACATGCTCATAGTCCATTGGTCATAGGCCATGAGCAGATTTGAAACTCAGCAACGCCCTCGTGGATGAGCGCAGTGGAACTTATTTCGGTTTTTAAGCTTGCTAACTGTGCCTGTCTCAATTTGCTTGTTTTTTTATAAATCCAGAGCACGCTGGATGACGATCTCTAGATGCGCAGATCCATCGTCATCAGGGTTACATTTTATAAGGACTGCAGTCTGAAACACCCAAAGGATTTGCTGTCTAACAAAAAGTACCCTTCCACTTTATGAAAACTGGAACCCATGGTCCTGTCGAAAATTCAATGCTGATCTGTACTTCTTGCATTTTTTTGAGAAGAGAGGAATTCAACGA
Organism: Toxocara canis; assembly: GCA_000803305.1. NCBI lineage: Eukaryota > Metazoa > Nematoda > Chromadorea > Rhabditida > Toxocaridae > Toxocara > Toxocara canis. The sequence goes on along the minus strand of JPKZ01000401.1, from coordinate 255,881 downwards.
AGCTACACCATATTTTGAAGCCCTTCTAAACTGCTAAGGAAATGTAGAACCGATGTTACCGCCATAAACGAAACAGAAATATGTCTTGAATAAAATTGTTGTCAAAGGTGACGCACACATCAAATTTCACTACCATGATCCTTCTTCATTGTAAGAGCACCTATAAAACGTATAGGCAGTATTCGTCGTTGTTTTCGCAACTGCATCTCTGCGACAAAGAATATTATTTGCCCAACTGATCAAAAAAGTACAAATCGGTGCAGTGAAAGGTTGAAAGACTACTACTCCACTTATGATCAGTCAGAACCATCAAATACCACAACCCATTTTGCGGCAGCTTATGGTGTAAAATTTCTAGCAGAAATACATATAATATTCAAATATGTACGCTCGTTCATTACTGTTTCATTAAAATTCTATTTCAGTATTTTGCAAAATTTCAACGGCAACCCAACAGTACTTCTACATTTTACAGAACTAAATTAGTTAGCAATTTTCATCGTTAGTAATTTTCCTAAGAATATTGACTGACTCTGTTGAGAGCCAAATTCAGTAACTGCAGAAACAAACTGAATACACGTTCAGCATGTTTCTCTGGCTCTTTTTTTAAATGCTCCATGTCATTTGCTTTCCATGCTACATTCAGATGAAATTGCTTCGTTCTAATCGAACAACTTTGCTTTTACGTCAACGGGTTCATGTCCTTCTGTCTCGTTTTGTGAAATGCCCGAATATGTACGGAAACTTATGTATGTTGTAGAAATGCATAAAAAGGCTGGCTATGCATAGAAATATAATATAAGAATATGCATACAAGCATATCTACTTGCCCAGCCAACTACTTCCTGCATAGCTACCTATCTGCCTGCTCACCTCGCTACCTGCTTGCCTAGCGTACCTTCCTGCATAACTATCTGCCCGTCTTATGTGCCCATCTGCCTAACTAATTAATGGTCTTATCTGCCTACGTGCAAAGCCACCTGCTTGCCGGTAGCTAACAGGCTATTTGCATACCAGACCGCCTTTCTACCTAGCCAGCCTTGTGCCTAGCCACCTACCTACTCAGCCACATGCCTACCCAGCTAATAAGATGTCTAAACCCAGTTAGCTACCTAGCCAGCTAGTCACCTACCCACCCACCCATCTAACCATCGACCAACCTACGTACCTACCAGATGGGGAGAGAACTGACTGACTGACAGTGCTAAAAAGGTTTTGTATTTAGGCCACGTTTTGCCCCAAAAGAAGCGTGATTATCGAGATGATAAAGGTTGCGTAGGTTTCTGTACCGCTTAAGCCTTTTGATTTTAAAGATTCCATCCCAATGGAATATGTCTACTGTGTGCTTCCGAAATGAACGTCTCAAGAAAGAGAAGACGCTTTTCCTTTTAAAACACTTCTTTAATCGCTCAACCCTCTAGCAATGATGACATACAACTAAACCTATCTTAGCCAAAAACGCGTTTTGTTTTGATTCGCTTGAATACCTTGGTCATCGAGCAGTCGATGAGTCAGCTCATGACTGTACAAGGCTGAAACACGAAGAGACCGGCTGCAAAACCGGCTTTTTTGACCTTCAACTTACTAGGTATCACTGGAAAAATTTTTTTCACCAAAAGCGTCTCTTCCGTATTTTTTAAAACTTTCGTGATCATAAATAGCATTCACAATTTTGTGACTGAGGGCATGAATCCAATAATAGCTATCATTATCCTGAATATGCATAAGGTCTTTAGGGCTCTAATTTTGGAAGCATTTTCGTACGGCTTAAATAGTCCATGTTTAATGTTAATATACTTTAATAAGCGTACTTTTTGAATATACATAAATAAAGAATTCTTAGAAATAGCTTTGCACTTTGCTCGCATCTCTTCGCAAACAGAAATCCACAACAATCCCTTCGAAGGCGAGATAGCCTAATCTGCTGAATATCTTCCTCTGTGTTTGCGCTGTATATTTACACGCCGCTGTCGGCACACTGTTCTGTCTTTGCTGCGTTGATTGTCAGCTTATTTCATTTTGTTATTTCATATACGAATTCGTGTGATGACAATTATCGGTTTGCAGGTTTAATTAGCAAAGAGATGAGCGCAGCACAAAACAACCTGAGAGGTGTGCTATGTATGGTACGTGCTCTCTGCAAATCTGGTAAAAATCGCACAGGAAGTGCCTGCAAACCCATTGAAAAGCTCCTAGATACGCATATACATTTCAGGCTTATCAGCGATGAGATGGATACTCTTGACGCATCCAGTAAATAGTTGTTTTCAAGCGGTTTTTTCGCATTATCAGAACATATCATGTTAGCCGGAAAAAAGTTCGAAAGCCTGACATTCATACTTCCAGTGAGTTCGTAATTCAAGTAGAAAATTTGTGCGATGGATTTTTTAAATCCACTGTTTGTGAACAGTTACACAACTAAAATTGGTGATTTTTTGATGAATCACTTCCCACATTACCTTACTTATTACTCTCTTGCCACTACTAGTGGTGTCTAATCTCAACTTCGCATAGACTGTGCTTGTTTTTTCTCATGTTTCCTCAATGCTTCGATGCAAACATCACGTGTGTTTCCATTTGAGCTTGATCTTTGGTCATTTTCTTCCTAATGTTCTGCTCTGTAGCTGCCTTTGAATCAAATGATTCTGGCTGCTGCCTATTCAAAGATCCTCATGATTGTCCACTGATGTAGTGACGGGGGTTTTTCTTAATGGTTCGTCATTGGGCCGAGCTCGTCAAGCGGTTTACGTTTCCTGTTTATTCGCGCAAAATTGGCTAGCTCTTTGCCCCAGAAAGTTTTGCTCCATGAGTGAGGGACTCGTGAGCCATAAGTTATGTAATAGTTTTCGAGCAAAAGTTCATTGCTCAAAACCTTTCCGCTTAAACGCAGAATGATCACTTATCATAATTGAAGAAACGAATACATCATTTAAAATTGTATGAGCACCATTTCATTCATTTAAGTGACTTGGGCAATTTTGAAAATAGGTGCGCATTCCTTGAGGCATTTTTTTTCGCGTTTCAACTAAAAAAAAGAGTAATAGTAAAATGTTGTGAAGCGTTTCGCATACATTCACTGTATGTGCATCTTCATTTAAACATTCTTTGCAAAGCTTTGTCGAATAACAGCAAATTTATCATGAATGATATCCGAAAGCATTATCATTTCAGGTGCACTTATTCACATTCCTCGTTTTCTTATCCATTAGAGGCAAAAATCAGAACTTCATATAAACTACTAGAAGCGTTATCATACTCAAATAGCAAACATCTTAAGTGATTCTTTCCTTATCGCAAAAGAATTATTTCAGCGATCATTGAGAACAACGCAGTTATCAAATTTATTGTGGCGATCTTCGGCTTTATGCAACAAGTTATTGTTTCATAAAGCAGAACGAAAAAAAAACAGTTCCTCATTTAAACGATGGCGAAACTTAAGTGCAATCAAAGTCATTGTCACCGAAAAAAAAATGTTACAAATAGCATACATTTGTTACTATGTGTGAATCAGAATCTCCCACGAGGGATGCGTATATGTAAGCAGTCATCTAATGCTTGCTTTTCACTTTTGATCTTGACTTACCAGAATTTGACACCACGTTTCAATTGTTGGATTTGTTCTTAACGTCACAATAATTCTGAATGGTGCTGCGAAACTCTTCATGCTTCTTTTGTGCAACTCTTTATACAAGTGGAGGAACCCACTGATCATGAGGCGTTCAGGAAACGGATCACCTCAAACGACTGTGAGTTTCTCGCAATCGCTATTTGGTGAAGCATATGTTTATTGATAGATGCAGTTCATTTTTTGCCAATCCTTCAATTTGGTCCTCCTTCGTCTCTTCCCCTCCCCTCCCCTCCCCCTCTCAGTTCAGCTTCATTTTCAGATGCAATGCACTTGAGGATGACAAACCTCTCTCTCTTCCCCTCTTGCTCACCTCTGTACTCAATCCTTCTCCCTTCCACTTATGCCCGTATCTTGCAAGCGCAGGTACTTACAGTACGCCTGGTGTGGATTCAAGCATTGACGGTATCTGCACTACTAAGTAAATTTTTGGAATATAGGGTGGACGAGAAGTTGTGCTACTTTTTTAAGCGCGACTGGTGTGGAAAGAGCAATGGTGATGATAAATGATGGGATCATGACCCGCATTTAGATACATTTGGCTACGTTACATTGTGACTCGTATGTGTTTTCGTAATTGTTTTCGACAGCGATGAACATGGAATGAACAAGAATGTATAATTGGATAAAGTATTTTGCGAGTAGCAACTCCATGCTTGGTGACTGGAGTGACCTTCAAGGAACAAACTGATTGGTGAACAATTGGGAGCGATACACCGGGGAAGGGACCCTGTCTGACGGAATTCTGCTGATGGGCAAGGAGACACTGAGAAGAAAGCTGTGGGACCGATCTGCTTGCAAAGATCCGTCGGAGGGCGATTCGATTAGATAATTCCGATTTGGATAGGGAAGAATAAACCGCCTGGAGACTGCCCTTTTTTCTGACAGTCCCTAAGCAATTTACAAATCTCAGCGCCTTAAAAATCGCCACAAGTGCTATGGTGAGTTACAAGGCGCAATGATCATAGTTCCTCGTCAGGAAGCGACCAAATTGGGGAACTTTGGCCAGAGCAGAGGAAACAGGAGGGACATCAAATCCTCGATCAGAAATAGAAAGGCGACCCCATTCAAGTTTATTTTGACCAGTAGGTCCCAACCAAAAAAACAGGAGAACTGCTCCTCATCGGAGACCGTGCAGGACGCTGATATAAACTGATCACACATTTCGGGTCACTGAGAACGTTTAAACGCTTTCAACTGTCGCCAGAGCCGCAAATGTTGAAACGACGTTTATATGTACCTTTGGCTGGCTCTGCAAAAGATGATTTAGAGAGTTTCAGCTGTTTAACTGAGTTTTTTCTAGTGATCACGCATATACGCTACATCAAGTATATGCAAAATGTTCCTCTCGATCTCTGAGGCGTAATTGATAAATCGTAAGGAATCTAAAGGCGGATTAATATTATTTAATTTTGTTCACAGAATATCACATAAACAGTACCGTGCAATAAAACTTGCTTCTTATAAAGGATCGCTGCAAGTCAAGTAATGAAATCGAAAGTTTCGATGCTAAAATGGGTTACATTGAATTCTCGGATGATGGGTAAATTATCTAAGTTCCTTTTTCGTTTAGAAAACTTTTCCCATTTGTACGTGTAATTAGTAGTCTTTCAAGAAAACATGGCGACTACAAAAGCAAAAGTCGTTGAAATGTTGAACCGTATAGAAGTGTTCAGGGAATGTTAGTGGTCGACGGGGGAGCCAGTGCGGTGTGAAAAGTCAACGAGTGTGTAAATAAATGAAAGCAGATTTGCATGCTTGGTAGGCCGTGCAAGCAAAATTGGCCGCCGCATAGTGCGCAAGAACTCACGGGAAATCGTGTGAGCTCACAATGAATTAGGCATTTTGTTGGCTGTTCCAGTCATTCAAATAACTCGCTCATATGCCCAGTGCCGGCGCGGCTTATACTATCTCCTAACGAAGTATGCAGACCATATGTGTGTTTGGCGTTTTTTTCATTGTCAATGAATTGCCGTGTCATTTCTACGGTAGACAATTTTCAGATTTTTCATCCTATTTCTTCAAAAGCAAACTGGATTAGGCCACATCAGTAAAGGTTATAACTGTCTGTGTAGAACTCGGAAAAAAAAGGGAGCTACTATAATAAAATATATGATGAAGTTTCCATGAGAGTAGCTAGAGGGCAGTGAACATAATATGGACCACAATATCGTTTATGCAGGTAGCACAAAATGATAAAACACGCTGATCTACGCTCATTTACGGATTATAAATGATGTTCTGTTCAAATGGTGACGTATTTAGAGATCTTTTCCAGGGAATTTTTGAATAGGCCTTGTGAGCCAAGAAACGCATCGAATCTTCTTTTGTATGTCAAAATGTGCGTAGTTCAAGTGCTTGTTTATTGCGACTGTATTACTTCCGTTTTGGGATCATTTGAGCGTCCCACTTTTTAAAGTACAGATACGAGCATCTAAAATCTGTGTATCCAATCCTCGTAAGCGTTGGTTATGTGCGTGTGGAAATATGAGAAGGCAAATCATTAGCAAACGGCGAAATTTCTGTGTGCCAATCAGCTTAAGTGCAAGTTGATATTTATATATTTAACATGTTGGTTCAATTATTGAACTTTCAGCAAAAACAAATTCTATCGATTTGTGGCACTCTTTGCGAGTTTTTTATGCGGCGATTTTTACTTGGTACTTTTTCTCTGTTTGAAATTTAATTCAAGATGAAACTTAGCAAATCTGTTGCGGCTTATGCAGCTTAATCTCCTCGACCTCTTCGGATAGCACTTTTTTATGCTCTCTGTTAAGTTGTGCCCACTCATAACGATTGATGCTTGCCGAAATTCATTTTTTTTTACCTCGCCAACTTTCAAATACATATCAGCTGTATTGTATGCTGTATTTCATATTTTTATCTTTTTTTTTCTGTTAACGACTCTGCATGCAATTTGATCGCCGTACAAAAAACGTTGCGACCATCCTTTTTCAAACTTCAGTGTTCATATCTGTCATCGCAACCAAATGGTCTCACCGAGTAGAAAAAATGTTCAGTTTGGAAAAGCTTGACGATAGTAGTGACGTTTAACAAATTGACGAATGCCTTGGGGGCGGTAGAGAGTTTTTGATTGGTGCATACGCTCTGCTCGCACTTCGGATGCACCATCAATACGAGAGATGTTCGACTCATTCGGGCCAACCAAATAGGCGAACTGTTCCTTGTTCGGATAGCGTTTTTGATTGGTGCATACGCTCTGCTCGCACTTCGGATGCACCATCAATACGAGAGATGTTCGACTCATTCGGGCCAACCAAATAGGCGAACTGTTCCTTGTTCGGATAGCGTTTTTGATTGGTGCATACGCTCTGCTCGCACTTCGGATGCACCATCAATACGAGAGATGTTCGACTCATTCGGGCCAACCAAATAGGCGAACTGTTCCTTGTTCGGATAGCGTTTTTGATTGGTGCATACGCTCTGCTCGCACTTCGGATGCACCATCAATACGAGAGATGTTCGACTCATTCGGGCCAACCAAATAGGCGAACTGTTCCTTGTTCGGATAGCGTTTTTGATTGGTGCATACGCTCTGCTCGCACTTCGGATGCACCATCAATACGAGAGATGTTCGACTCATTCGGGCCAACCAAATAGGCGAACTGTTCCTTGTTCGGATAGCGTTGAGTTGAAACGATGCTCGCTTAGACCGACGATAAAATTTGGCGTATAATAAGCGTAATCAACGAGCATAGAAACTCGCCGACAGCTCAATAATTTTCTCGAATAAGCGCCTCAACAAAACCCGATTGCTCTCACTGCATTTCGAGTTCATCGGCGTTTACAGCCGCTCTACGTTCGATTCATAGCGGCCTTTTCTCGTTCATCTACGTATGTTGAATGTGGCTTACGAAATGAATGGAAAGTCGCGTCAGCGGTAAAGTTACCGCACTATTAATAAAGTACTAAAAGTTGCAGTGATATTCCATGCACTATATGCGTCAGAAAAAAAAAACCATCGGTTCATATGATTTTCCGCTTACAACCCCTTCAATATATTTTTCAGCAACTGCGTAATTGACCGAATACATAAACCAGCATAAACTTGTTCATCATTGCGCTCATATCTCCTTTGTGACACCTACGTTTCATTTCATATGTTTTGTCTTACTGTTTTACTTTTAAATGTAAAATGCAACAACTGGGGAAAAAGTATTTTAATGTGCCATAACTATCGATTCATCTGTGCGTTTTCAATAAGTGACTTGTTTGTTCCGGTCCTGCTTCCTGTTTGGGTCGAACCTGACGCTCTATTTTTCTATTTTAAGGAAAGATTTTGTTGGTGAAGTTAGCACGTTGCACTTCATATTGAACTGTGTGGCGAATTATGAATTCGGTTTAACTGTAGGGTTTCGTTGCTCATGAAGATGGCATCCTACAAACAACACTTACATCACAACCAAATCGCATAAGTCGCCTCCGTATTATCATTTTGTGTTTTAACATCGTATTTTAATCCATCTGAAGTATCATATTAAAGATGAATGATGCAGCACAAGTAATTTCATCTTCCTTCCTACTTTATGTTATGAAATCCTCTGAATTTCTTTCACACGATGCAAATATTTAGCGGATAAAAGCAACAGAAAGAGGCTGCTGCCTTAAAATACTCTCCATCAAAATCGCTAGGCCAAAGGCGTCTCCAGTGTGGACGGAAATTTTATTACACTATACGCATTTGCACACGCCATCTTTCGGTTTTGGGATTTAATTTATACATCCTCACTATTTATAGACTATATATATATATATAT
>JPKZ01000401.1:221545-245284 GCA_000803305.1 Toxocara canis | reverse complement strand
GGTGGCGGGGGGGGGGGGGGGGGGAGGGGGGAAAGCGAACTATGGTGACAGAGTTCAGAAAATATTAGTTTAAGGCACTGAAGCATTTTTTGTAACGTTGTTTGTCTATCAAGAGCTGTTGCGCTTTGCGAAAATGTGATTTCTTGTGGTTCACTCTTTGTCATCGATGTCGATAGCACAGCTCCCAGTATGGATGTCACGCATTTGAGGTGGCGCAAAATCCTGTAGTTTATTTCCGTACGAGTGAAACTAGTGCGGAATGCGCTTCGCAGGTCACCAATATTATTTAATAATTTTCTTTCCATTTCTAAAAGAGAAAGAAATCGAGCTCTAGTCTTAGCGCTAGCGCCGCTTAAACCGAGAAAACCAGAGGCAGCTTGCTTGTCCGAATTTGACCCACATATAGCTCTTCCTAGGAAGCTTTCCACTTGAACGTTTGTCCAAAATGCTTCATTAAAAAGCAACAACGTTCTGCCAAAAATCCAATAGTTCGAATATCTGTTATAATATAATTATTTTTTATAATTCTTCCCCAATATTTTTTTTTTGGTGGGGAGGGAGGAGTGGGAGGGGTTCATAGATTGCATTCTCTTTCTATCGCTCTTTTTCATAAACTGCCAAAAAAAGCTTAGACTGTGCCAAGAGGGGGAGGGGGCAAGATTCTTTCAGACTTTCCCACCGATTTGTTGCTAAAAGCAAGCTTCAGAGTGAACCTTTTCCTCCGAACTACATCCTTCAAGACCTTGTCTCCAACCGACCAATCGTTCTACAGTGCTGTTTTACGGTGCGCTGCCGTTTTGCATTTGGCACACTTATTTTTTTCATACTGGCAGTTTTCGTGCTCTATGCAAGCGCTTATGGGAAGAGCGATCGGATGCGCTTCGTGGCATTCGTTACGCTCTGTGCATAACTTGTTGATTTAATAAAAAACGACATCTCGAATAGTGCCCATGGCTAACAATTTCTTCTGTGAGCAGGGTGAGGTGAGTAAATCAAAATTATGCTATCGAAAAGACTGACGGAATGTAATCGAGAAAGCGTATTGACTTTTAGGCTTCAGAGATATCCAACTTCCTCTCATAAGCCAAAAAAAAAACCTCAATATAGTTCTTAACCAGCGAAGCGAGTGATGCTGTCTCATGTTATCCTTCGTTGTTAACGGCTCTATGAACAAGGCTGATTTATAAGTTCCTTTGTAAAGTTGTGTTAGAAAGAGCGGTAAAATGTGTCTCCCCTTAAATGGCATATGTCTTGTCGATGTAGCGCTCGGCATTACTTGCTATGACGATATGACGTGACGTGGCACGATTATATATAGAAATTGCAGTGGTAGTTTACATACGGTTGTACCTCTTAGGTTACGCCATTATCCAGGTTCTTCTTTTTTTTTTTCATTGCTAATAATGCCACTTACTGCCAATGTTTAAACTGTACATCGCTAATTCATCATAGTAAGTCATATTATAGAAATTAACGATAGCGGCCATTTCATTATGTTTCTGTGCCACATTGTTCCTTCTTCATCCCTATATGGCTAGTATGTATGGATCATCGCTTTTGCAGTCAAAGTGATCGAACTGTTCCTTGTATCACATTTCGAAGCTTTGATAAAGCACACACAATTCGGCTTACAGAGCTAGCTTGTTGTGCTAAGAGACCCAGTTGATCGAAGTAACAGTTTTTTTTTTCGAAGAATTCTTTCAAATTTCGCATGGTTCTCTTTTCTCTCCCCAAGAAGCAGTTCCATCTTTCAATGATGTGCCATTGCCGTTTTTAATGACGCAAGGGTAGTGATTTTTTTAGGGCGTACGATTACTTGTAGTTGAAAAGTTACTTCTAGACTGAAAACAACAAAGTACATTGCGCTGAAAGAAAACGTTCTTGTTGTTTTTAATGGTTCGATGAGGCGCCTCCATTAAGCAGGAATTTTGCTTGTGTTTTGAACGCAGAACTGCTGAAGATGGAAAATGGCTTGCTGTAGATTGTATCGTAAGAATTTGTTGAGCATTTCAATCATTTTATGTGCTTCATCTGGATTTTTGCTTTTTTTCTCAAGTCTCACATATTATGGGGCTTTGAGAGAAAATAATGGGGTTCTATCTTAGCATTTTGAAGAGTTTTTTTAAAATTTTTGAGGAATTTTAGTTATGATAATCCACGAATTTTTCTGAATAAATTTCAAGCTGAAAATTCATGCAATGATTTAATTTTGGAGCGCTTTATTCGTTTTTTCTATCCTACTCCTGTTTTACTGGAACTTCAGGAATATTAAAGCAGCAGCCAGAAGTTTCCAACGGTTATCGAGTTTATGAAACGAGGGCCTTCACTCTTATTTGACGTCGACTGCCTTTTTCTTTATACTTAATGAGATGTCGCTTGATGCTTTTTTTCCCACCTGCTTGACGTTCATAAATAAATCTTTGTTCTACTTCGCTACGCATCGGCAAATCTATCTCTTGTTCGGATGCTAGCTCAATACTCCTTTTCATTTTCCACGATATTTTCGCAAAAAAACTGAGTTGGGTTCCTATCCATCTTAATACTCTTCTCCGCACTGCAGCATCTATGCAGTGTCAAATTTTCTTCAGTTGTTAGGGTCGACGCACCATCTACTATCAGGCATCACTGAATTCATTTAAGGATATCTTCGAATCTGACATCTGCTAGGAGGATTCTACTTTAAGCACTGGAGAGTTGAAAGATCACACTTGGGAACACGCTTTTCAAAAATTTAGTTTCCAAAAATCAACGGTTTAATCTTGTAGAAATGCAGTGGATTTCCAGCTATGTGCATTCTTTAGAAAAGCCATGATGCTACTTTGGTGTGTAAATTGACAAACTGAAGAATAGATGTTGAACAAAACATTTTCAGATTTCATCATTGTAAAGTAATTTATTTTTTAGAAGTAGGCATCTGTGCTGAAACAGTTCATGGATATTTTTTAAATCGCAATCACAAAAATATCTGTCCAATATTACGCATTGCGAAGAAAATCGAGACCTTTTTTGCATTACGCCTTATTTTTGTCTTGCGTAAAATGTGTTTCTCGCCATTATTAATTCATACACTCCTTCGAACCTCACACCTACGTTATTTACTTTAAGGCTCAATAGTTGTTTGTGAGTTTTAGCTTCCAGGTTATAAACTTATCGCGTTTTTTTTCTATGTTGATGAAGCGACTTTCTGTCAGTTGGCTGAACCATATATGGTTGAATTTCATAAAGAGTTAAATTACAGAAAGCAATGATGTCAACCACATCATCTTATCTCTCGACCATGTATGTATCACAATCGGAAGTTGATTCAATAATAATCGGTGAGTTGACCATTTGGCCACACGGTAATTAAATGTGTAGAAAATTTATAAGCGAAATACAAAGCGTTCTGGTTCATCCGTGTGGAAGTTTTTATATGTAAACGAAATTATGGCAACCGTATCGTAAAGGGCAGAAAATGGGTTTTTGATTGGCGCTGCAGTTTCCCTCTTACATGCTTTGACTAATCTGTAATTTAACGAAGTTCGTTTTTCAGAAGAGGAATTCGATGATGAAGAATACGCTCGCAAAGTGTTACGATTGGTGTTCAGTGTGGCTTATTTTGTGCTTTTCATTTTCGGTACAGTTGGAAATGGGTGAGCGTATCTCTCATACGGTGGCAACGCTCATGGAACTGTGCAATTATTTCGACTCTCTCAATAGCATTGATCATGCTACGAAATCTAGATCAATCTTTTAAAATAACATTATGAAACAGTCGATGAAAATCGGGTCTTTTACACCTTGTGTTATTTTCATTGGCTATGGTGATAGTATTGGGCGTGTGCTACATATGTATAGCTTGATAAGTAAGTGAGCGCTAATTAATTAATGAAGGCGGAAGGCAATGTGAGAGAAGTGAAGCATAAGCTTTTTAGATGAGCTTCGATTCTTTTACTCCTGAATACTGAGATGAAGGTTTGCTCAGAAAGACGAAGATGAAGCTTTCCTCATTTTAGGATTGTGATTGTAATGATAATCAACGTAATGACAGCAATGCGAAGATCGCAGTGTCGGAGCAATTCGAGAAGGATAAATCCGAGTAGCACAAAGCATGTCTTCATCTACATCCTCGGTTTGTTTAAGTTTTTTTTTTTTGGCGTTTACAGTTATTGATTGGTCAGAGTATACCGAACTTGAAAGCCTAAGCGGAATTGAATATCGTCGTTAGCTTAAGTGAAAAATTGATCTGAGAAACTGATAGCGTATGAAAGTAATGAAATATTTACCTGTAAAAAATGTCCAGATTTAATCAGCATTTCAAGGAAGAAAACAGTTCGTAGGCAAAGGCATCATTTCTTATTGATGCTACTTTTGCATAGTGCCAAAAGAAAATCATTTTTTTAAAATCAATTTTTTTTCTTCTTACCATAGTGTTAGTCAGGACGGATTCCTTTACCACAGTGATCGAGCAAACGAAGTAGTCGACCCCTGGTCCATCTTTTTTTCGTTTGTCGGGATCTTTGGAGAGATTTTCTATTATCGGAGCAGTCTTCTTAGAAGTCAACAAATTTTGTGACTGAAGAATAGTTCTCTGCTCTGCATTGCTTGGCGGAATCATAATGGCCATCATATGAGGAAGTCTCTTACGAGGCAATCTGAAAACAACTTGAAAGCCGTCTTTAGCTCAGACCTCCGATTATTGAAGGAAATGGTTGTTGTTCGGAAACTCATATAACATGGTGGTCAAACCATGCTTTTTATAAGGGGTCTATCCAGTCTATCTAGTGTGTATGCTGGGCACAATTACTTCTACAAAATCTAAGCTGCTTTTTTTCACAACTTAGCCAATTGAGGAATGCAGCCCTATGAGGAAATTTTTTTCACTGCCAGAAGAGCAAAAGAGACAAATTGGCAAGCTTTCGGTCTGCTTCCTCCTGTCATGCAGTAATATCGTTCCTTCATTTTTATTCCTGAACTCTATAATGAATTCCATGAAAAAAATTAAGCGAACGAGAGTACTGCGAAGTTCCTTCATAAATAGAAAGAAATTTATTATATAAGAGAGTAGAGATGTCCCGCTCATGCCAATCTTCGACGCAAGAATAATCAGTTGTTATCAGCTGCCTCAAATTTGCGGAACGCTGTATGTAGTGATATATCTAATCAGTAGGCAAAAATTTATTCGAGAGTTATAATTTGTCATGTCTAACTTTCACGAACGCTGTTGCACCTGTGAAATTCATGAGCGATTTGTGTTCAAATATTTGCCCGAACGGACGAAAATCATTGTGTCCCAACGATGCCACCCTTTCTGACTCGGCGATTGCATTGTGACCACTAAATGTTCGCTCAAGGTATACGTTCTGCGAGAGGCCCAGACCAACTTTCAGCACAATACGTGCTGCTCGAAATTGACTTATGGTATGCCGATTCATTTTAACGACCCATGTGGGTAATTCGAGATCCATTCAAGCAAGAAGAGACGCTGAGGTGTTATTGTGGAGGTTGTTGATCCTCATGCCTTATTCACGAATGACGTGGTTGTTGAGCCGTGATCACGCTGGATCCCACTCATAAGTGCGCAACCTCCACATCTCCTCCCACTCCTCTTTATTTTGCAAATTGCCGTCTTTCATAGTTAGGATATTTGGCCACTCGCGAATCTCGGGCCATTTAAAAAGTGATGCGCAAATGGCTGCTCAAGAATCATTTATTTGGAAGGGGTACAAAATTTTGAAAATTTTTCTAGAGAAGCGGCATCGGGGGCGCGAAACTTCCGGATCATTCCACCCACCGACATTTGTGGCTTTTCATGGTTATTTCTGTAGTTCGAGACTTTCTGCCAAAAAAGTCACGGCCGCAAATATTGTTTCGGAAATAAATAGACAGCAGACAGTCTTAAAGGTTGAGGTGAGAGCAAGAAGGGGCACCAATATGTGTTCACGCTTGACTTTTCTGTAAAGCAGAAATAGTTCGGAAGTGCTCGGTAGGAAACGTGACTATGTTTTTAGTAATTATGTATTTATAAACGGGTGAATACTAATTACGTGTTTGAAACACAATTAAATACTTGAACTTCAAAAATTATAATATAATAGGCAACTGCAACGTAATAAAATAAGGCAAGGTCGTACATGCTCATTTATGCAATATTAGGGAAAAAATACTAGAATCGTAGATCATTGTTAACGCCAAATGGCTGCAGTTTTTTTTCAGGGCTTTCAATAGTTGATCTACTGGTCATAATTCATCTTCCATTTTTGATAGCCGATCTCTTGTATGGGCAATGGCTATTCGGTAAAGTGATGTGCAAATTGTATTGGTTCGGGGAATGCGTCAACAAGTTACTCAGCAGTTTTATAATGACAGTGCTAAGCTGGGATCGCTATTTAGCTGTTTGCTCACCTGTTAAATCGTTCAGGTAACATTTGCATCCCCTCAAAAAAAGTGAATAAAAACGTTTCGTGAAGTGTAGACGAAAAAAAAGCGCCTTTCAATGTAAGCACTCACTCCTTGGTAAAATGTTTCATGAGGTGGAAAATAGTTTTTCGATTTATAAAAGCAACAAGCATGACGACTCGTATTCGTTTGTCAACTGTTACCTACTGAGACATCCAAAAATGGGGAAGTTGACTGCTTGGCTTTAATCAGGGGTCAGTGCATTTCGTAGTACGTTTTCAACTTGCTACCGCCGCAAAAAGCCCTCTCAAAAACGCAGTCAGGATGACAGTCAAGGATATCAATGGTGGTTAAAAAAAAAACTACGATTCTTTTTCTATTGCGACTGATGTGAGGAAAAAAAGCAGGAGACAAATTTAAATGAAATCTATTTGGTTGTTAGTCGAACAAGAACGAATATGAAACGGAATTGCTTTGTTTTGCATCAGTAAACTGTCTCATTCACTGATCAGTAACCATTTAGCGCAGGAAACATGCTGAAGACAGTCACACAGTTACTCTATGTTTACTTCATTCCATTTAGCGATTGTTTCGAATGTTGAAAAAAGTGATCATCCTTCAAAGTATCTCACCGTGTTTGTTCGAGCTTACTTCATAAACATATTAAAACATCCATCAAGAATACGAAACCGAAAATGGCTTACGCATTGAGGCCGTCAAACAAATAAATTTGAGTTTCAAGATATTTATCCTCTGATTAGTTTGGATTGGCTTTTGGGCACATGTTTGTCGCAATTTTAAACATGAATATTCCAAAGCGGTCCTGTCATATTTCTCTTGCGCTTGGAAATATTTACAGTTCTTAGTGCATTCGACAATACATGGTTTGCTGATCTTAAGATGAGCGTAACGGTTTACTTGAACGAAATTTCAGGATACGTAGCAATGCAGTTGCCTGTTTTGTGTTATTTCTTTGCTCGGCGCTGGCAACACTTCTTCTATTGCCGGTTTTGCTGAACGCGACTGTCGTTCATCTGAGTATACTCACTGGGCAGCCGTTTGTTCAAAATGGCCAAAGCGTAGGTAAAAGCTACGAGTGTTTTTATGCCGATATTCTATTTGTTTACTTAATTACTTCGAACAGTACCGAATCGTAAAGTTTGCTCATAAGCATTAGCTTCAGATACCATTGTTGATTCTCTACTCTGCCCTCTTCACACGTTGGAGGTTACTTTTATGGCTTTTATGGCATTCTTTTTTGCTCTTTGACAACGCAAGGTAGAGATAAAAATTCCCATCTTATCCTCCTCTGTTTTAAAGTATCCAATGGTTCGAGAGTATTTCATACCTGTGCTATTCGGTATCTGTGCTCGTTGGCAATCTCGTATATATGGAACACATTTTGCTTCCAACAGTTGATAATCGCACTATGCAGAACACTCAGTGAGGCTTTATATAGATATTTGAAAGCTAAACTATTCGGATGAAGAAAGTTTTTCTTCCCAATTGCTGACAGTTTCATTGCGTTTCTGAATTCTCGTTTCGTGAAAATCCTCATGCGCCGAAATGAACCATAGAAGAACATTGTAGCACTTTCTCGATCGCTCTTATCGACGGCCAAAAATCTGCTAAATGAAATCCCGATATAATACAAGAATGAAACGTCCAATTATTCGCCGTTCATGCAAGGAATGCCTTCTCCTCGCAAAAAGGTGTCAATTTACAATTTCTTACTTCAATACAGTATTTGGCATACAGTAGTGCTATTCATATGTTATATATATTGTTGCACATTTTCAGTCGAAGAAGGAACAACGGTTACAAAATGCATGTTCGATGGGACTAATTCATTTTTTATGTTTTACACTTTTGGATGCGGATTTTTTTTACCAGCGCTTCTTATAACATACTTCTATACAAGGGTGAGTCTGTTCGATAAGTGTCTCGTTTAATTTTTCAGCGATTGCGGAGCTGTGCTCACGCTCTATAATCTGGTATGTTTGCAAATGTTTTTTCCTTATAAAACTAAAACTACTGATCGTGTTACAACAGAGAAATGAAGAAAGAGCCGGACGCTTATAAAATCTTATCGACGTGCTCTTTTTAAAAAATGTTAAACATGAATACGCTCACATTATGAGTTCATCGTTGTGCATGCGACGTTTACGTAGAAGTAAGTGGTGTGCATGGGTACGAGACGATAGCATTCCTGTTGCGCATTTCGACATCACAATTTCTTATTCTCATTTTCTGGCATTTCTAGATTAAACTTTTTCATATATTGATGAAGACGTTTTTCATGGCATTCCGAGTGAGTATTCTCATCGAAAATATAAGAACAGACCACCAATGAAGTTCGTTAGCGTTCTCGATGTGGTTAAAAATATCAAATACTTCATCCTCACATCGGAGTTGGATGTTCTGCGATCAGTGCTAACATGCTTTTAGTAAAATTGCTTCTTCTTTTTTTTGCTGCACAATGTCAACGACGTCAAAATTCATTTTCGTCGAAATTCCGAATGTGCCATATGTACGACATTTTTAACGACTAGATTGTTGAGGTTGTTTTTATGAACAGAACGGAAATAACGTTGAAATTTCGCTCAAAGATGCTAACGTTCTGTAAACGAATATGCACTTGGCTGTTCATGAAATTAATGCACTTACAGTTCGCCAGCAAAACGCTACGAAAGTACTCCTAATATATACAAATTCAGTATAAATACCTTGTCTTTGAAAATTTTCAAGCACGCAAAACGGTTAACCATGCCTACTCATGATACGCAAATTGCAAACCTCATACGCTTTAAAAGATGATAACGATGTGGCGCATTACGAGTAGTTCGTTCTCGCACATTTTTTTTACAACCTCTAGCTGATGCGCCATCGTGAGGGGGACATCCACAAGTTTCGCCTTCCATGCACTGTTGAGATAACAGATTTACTTAAAACTGCTTAACGATATGTTATAGAACAAATTGCAAATAGCTGCAAAGACTTTTATAAGTGCTGAAGCACATAAGCTATGTCAGACAGTAGGGCGGCCTTATCTGAGCAATCATATGTTGTTGTGTAGATGAGGTCAACGCTGGTTGCCACTTCGTCTGGCAGCTGTTTATTATTGCGGAGAGAACCATCGAGCAATGAAACTTTCGTTGTGATCAGTACCGGCTGGACGATTTTTATAACTTCCTCTGAGCCATTAGGATTTTTTCTAGTCAAAAAATTTCAGCAGTAGCTATGTTGCTCTGATAAAGATTCTGCTTTCCACTCGCCTCCCTTACCCCACCCCTGCTACTCTCGTTTGTGGGGGGAGGGGGACGGGTGGGGAGGAGGAGGGTCAAGCTGTTCTCACTGCGCAGAAATTTTTTGCGAAGAAGTAACGTTGTCTGCACCCCTGCAGAGTGGAGTTACAGGGAAGAAAAGCTTCCTGTTCTAGTGCAGCTGTAAATGCTCCCAAAGTTCAAAACAATTGTTTTTTCTTTAAGCGACCTCATAAGAAGAAGTTCAGCTGAGAAGTAGGAGGAAGCAGATAAAATACGGTTGCAGATGAGAGGGTTTCCTCACACGGTAAAGAGGAGACCCACGGCGAAGAATACCGAGACCGATGACACACTTTTCTCCTGCCGACTTGTGCTCAATGAAGATGGGGATAAACTCCTACGTGCTAAAAATCCGGCGCAGAGACGAAGGAATACGCATACTGAAGCGAATTCCTTTTGCTCCCCTCCGGTGAAGTCACCACAGCGTTACAGTGATGGGAGCATGTTTCAGTTGTTGGTAGTTTTGCCCAGCAGAGACGACAACAAAGTTTTCCCGGTGACAAAAAATTCCCGGTTAGAGTAGAGATAACCTCTTTTCCTTGACGGAGAAGAAGAAGAGTGATTTTTATCTCTGCAGCACAGCTCAGAGTAATGAAACAAATAGTGCTCCGCGTATGCGCACAAATGATCCTAGCGCGAACTTTTCTGTTTACTGAATTTTATTTAGGCTCTTTGCTATCGCATGGGAGTGGACTAACCGTCTAAAAAATTTTCGAAAATTGCGTTAGGCAAGCAAACAAGAAATGGAGTTCCTTATGCAATAAGCGATTTAAACTTTGTTATGCTTGAGCCTACGATTAGCTTCCTCGTTGTGGGACACTGTTTTCAGTCGCATAATTTTGATATATTTGAAGATGACAGTTGAACTCTCTACGCTGGAAGATGTGAATGGATTAATTAGAATAAAAAATATGATGATTTTGTTTTTCACGGAAATCATCGACTTATAATTCAGGTTATATTTCGGCTGCAGAAGACTGTCGCAAATATTCGTCGGAACAGTGTAACTAAGCAATCTGGTTCGACCTCTCGAGTGCAACAGATAAGAGATTCACATTTGCAAAAAATTGTTCCTTAAGCAAAATCTCTTCCGTTTTCGTTTATACCTTCTTTGAAGGAAATGCATCGTTTGAATACAGAGACAGAATAAATGTGCATGATTGCCAAGTCTCTAAGTTAACAACAATTTTTAATGACCTTGGATGTTTCCAGAGAACCCATCAGGTGCGATGGATGAAACCTGAATGGGAAAGACAGGACATAGTCCAAAAGCGCACAGAAATCAGTGTTACTGAGAATTCAACGATAACTTTTCAGTTGGTTAGGCTTACCCAACAATAATTTTCAAGCGTCTTTCATGCGTAAACAAAACGAGAAGCCAAAAAGTTGAGCCCAATTCACCATCCCGAAGCGATGCCCATGTAGTCTTCGCTGGTGACAAAGTGCTGTTGGTAATCGGGTAGTTTGCAGGTAACCAAAAGGATTGTTGCGGTCATTTTATTTTACTTTTTCTGTTGGACACCACAGTGGACGCTGAATTTACTTTCTCACTTTGGCCTCATAACAGTACGTTTTTTTTTTCGATTTGTGTTATGAAACAAGCTGGGAATTTTTCGAAGTGAGGATCAGCTTCAATCTTTTTTCTTGTGTTTAAATGATCTTACAGGTGTGAACTGCGACCAATTGTTTAGCAGGACCTTTTGTGTTGCAGATTTCATATTGCGGTTTTGGTAGGGCTAATATCGTTCAAGGAGATGTTGCGCTTTCGATCTTGCCATTAGAACTTCAGTTGTACGGTCGGGGACACACTGAAACGAAGTTAACTATTCGCGTTTGCATTCGGGTCACACATTATTTCATATACTTCAATATAGTTTTTTTTTTTCATACAGTTTCGGAACCGTTCAATTTCTGCCATTATGAGAGAAAACGCCCTATCAAAGTTTTCGACTAGATTCCATACTTCGGAATTAGCGAGTTACGAAGGGTCGTTTGGTTTCAGGCTGAGATTTGCATGTTATCTACCATTTGTTTTAGCATCTGTGCGATGAGACATGAACAAATTCAGGTTTCTTGGTCAACGCTGACACTATCATCGATATTCTTTGCTGCCCATTTGTTGGTATGTTTTAATTCAGCCGCTAATCCGGTGCTTTATGCCCTTATCAATCGAGAGTTACGACAGCAACATATGCAGGCTATGCTGAAACGACGTCGATCGTTATCCAACGCAACCAATATAGCACTTGACTTCATCGGCAAGCATTCGCATGGGTTTGCTTTATGTTATATTTCATTTAATTTGTCACCTCGTTGAACTGGATAACTTTTAGCAAATAATCCCAAATTTTGATGTTACAAGAGCGCTTTTTTGAATAATGTCACAAAAGTATGGCTTCTGCCGTGAGATTTTTTTTCTGTCTCATAGCGGAGATCCCTGAGGCTGTTGCAGAGCTGCGAACGGATGCAAAGCTAATCAACGATGGCACTCGGAAAAAGCGAGCTGAACTATCGCGCAGAGTTTGTTCATTTCCGCAGATTATTGTTGTTCGCTTTCTTCTTCTAAGGTCACTTTTTGTGCGTGCAGCCATCTGCACCGTCTCACACTACCGCGTGTTCATGTGCTTAAACACTTGACTGCGCTTCTATTCCTGTTTGTGTTTGTCCGTCCAACAATATAAGCCTCAAGAAGTGGCACCCTTTCTTCCGAATTGACTCTGCCCTTTCGTCCTCTTAAAATTGCAATAAAATCTGAGATTAGTTCATTCAATGATCACTTGGATTACCTTCGACAAAAGCGGTCACTGTGTCGAACAAACTAGCTCGAACATAAGAAGTTGGCCAGCGATTAAGTGTACTGCATTATTTTTCGGTTCGTTTTATTAATAAGTAGTTGATTTGCTTCAAGGCGCCAGACGTGCATCGAGTTTTGCATGGAATGAGACGATAGCCATAAAGAGTTGTATATCTGAAAAAGCTTTTGCAAAGGCCAAAAGTCTCGTTCCGTGCGGTATATACCGGAAGTTGATATTGCAGATTTAATTTTATTAGTGCAACACTCCGTTGTGTGAAGGAAATCTTGAAACGGCCAATCGCTGATTGTTTCGAATGGCGCTTTTGCCGTGACACAAATGGGGAGCAGCGTTGTAAAAAGGTTGAGCGTAGTGCACATGAACAAATATTGAGAAAAAAACCATTTGGCGAAATGAGTGCAGTTGATCTTTTCTTTGAAACTAACGATCCGATCTTCTGACCTAGTTGGAATGTTTGTTATCGATATTTGAAGTGGAAGTTTAAGAAGCCCAAAACGATCCTAGTCTGTTAGCCTATTGTCGAAAATGAACTCAGGAGTTCTTATAGGAGCTAACAAATAAACCTAAGCAGATATCTTTGCAGCAGTCTGCACCCGTTCTGTACCGATGGGAACTTGAGCAGTAATCATTCATTGTAAGTTTATTCGATTTTCTAAACAAAGCACATGTATTTGTTCTTGAATCAATCGTCAATTGCATCAAAAAAAAATTTTTTTTAAAGTAAAGACCAACATCCGCTTTATGTAATTATAGCGCTTGCAACGTTGAACCTTCGTTGTAAGAAGATTCCGTACAACATCCAAGGAAATTGTAAGCACATTAGAACAAACATAACAAAGACAGTTTAGGGAATGACACATTTTGAAAAAAAAAAACAGAAAAGCCTTCTTTGCACGCTCATTCCGTTGAAAACTTGTTGTACGAATAAACTGATAGCGTGATGCGGTTACTTTGATGCCATATTGCTTGATCTTGAGGAATCATAGCCTCTGAAACCTTGATGCTGATTCTTCTTGCACTCCCATGAACAATAGATGGTACTGTGCCATAGTGGAAAGAATAAAATACAAAAATTATGGCCGCATTGAAAACTTTTAAACAGAACTGGGATTTTTTTTTTGGCGACTGGGCGACTCGTCCTCAGAAAAGTAGCACTTGAAAATATCACCGCGCCGCTCTCATTAATAATTCGCTGATTGCGGAATTTGTATCTACATTCGCAATCTTCTCACTCTTCTCCAACTTCCGCTTCAGTTCACCATGCGTATTATTTCATTGCATGTATGCATGTCTTCCTCTAGCAGCACAAGAATAGCTGTTTATTGTCTTCCATCGTTTGCTGTTTCGTTAAAACTCTCGTTTCAGTAAAAGTCCTTTCTCACTCTTTATATTTCGGCATTTAATGAAGCTGTTTGCATAATAATACGGTTTACAGTGGAACGGAATTGGCATCGTGCTATCCCCTTCGGCAGTAGGGGTACTATCAACTGCATTTTTCTATTCGCGTCACATGTTCCTACTTTTTCGCCATATCGTACCATACTTTTTGTAGTTTTCTCCCTTTGCGACCCCATAGTTTTGTGCTTTATTATTCTACACTGAGTGATGCTAAACGCAATTGGACTGTTTTGAATCGTAAAATATTAACTACGAAAAGTCAAAATTTAATGTTAATAAAAGCTATCTTGAGAATATCTAGTGCTCTACTCAGAACGGCTGCTGTTAAGTTCAGTTGCGATTTCGTAAGTCGACGTTTGCTTTCAGTCAACGCTTTTTTCTAAAATACCTTTTAAGACCAACTTTCAGCCTTCACGGCATTCATTTGAATTCCCCAAAAAATGTTGTTTTATTTAAGATTTTCTGGCTTGACGGCACCACTGAGGCATATGTCGGAGAGTTTCGACAATTTGAATAATCGTTCAGCAGCTCGGAAAAGGTTAGTTCAAGGGTCTTGTGTCATAATGACGTTGACGGTTATTGTAGTTATTTGCTGAAGAGTTCTCCGTTGAATTATGTTCGTATTTATGCTGTAAGGAGAAGCCTATATGGTGCATTCGTTTCCTTTTTTAAATGAAATTAGGTGTCGGTCAACAAAACAATCAGTTGGAATAACTCTTTTAATTTACCTTAGGTGACCGAAAAATCAACATCGCCTGACTACCGAAGTTATCATCTTCAGCGTCTGAACGGGCTTGCGGGAGTAGCCGCTATTCTCGTATTGTCCAGCAGTGAAAACTCGGAAATTCGTATGAAGAGGTGAAAGGGCCGAAAGCAGTCATTCGCTTTTGGAATGCCATCTGTTCGAATTTTTAGAGTCAAGTCGCTTTTTTTTTCAAATCCAGCAACGACAATTTCATTATCTTTCGAAAACCAAACTATGTAGACTTTTTAAATGTTTCTGTCTCCAATGGATGCATCCAATCGTATAGAGTTTTCGTCTCATGAAAATGAATTTCAGAATACCGCACGAGAGATTTCTATGGTTCAGCTCAATTGCTAGTGAAAAACCTCCACATGCCTGAAAATAACTACTGTTCGCTTGTCATAGAAGTAAGCTGCCAGTGAAAAGAGGGGAGGGTAGGAAGGGTTGGTACCAAGTACCATTGTCTTCAAATGCGAAGTACCGTGTTCTGACATACTCATGTAGTTGCTGACTTTCAGGGCAGGTACGATTACGGCAAATCTGTTATCGTCAACGCCATTGCGTTCCACATCTTTCGGCGATGAAGCGGAAAGTTGCGCGGAGCAGTTGTGCCTTGTGGATGGGACTTGCACCTATTCAAATGAAAATTCTTCTTTACGCAACGACTACCATAAGGATTTACCATCAGATGGCAATGAAGAGAAGCTCGAAAATGAAAAAAGGCGAAATTTGTTGGGCAGCGAATGCGATGATTCGTCATTTGCGATCCGTTTCGAAGCGACAGATGCCCTTCTATGAAATTGTGTTACTTTCAAAACTTCTATTACTGGACGATACGTTTATGGGTTCTGCTTTTTGCGCAAATACAAATTTGCTTTGCTATAATTCAAAATTACAAAGGCAAACGTGACTGGTACTGTCAACAGTACAGTTTACAGGTAAATGTTTTGTTATATAGATAGCTTAGGGTATGACTGACAATCGGCTGCGGCGTATGTATAAGACTTCAAAATGCCAACGAATAAAAAAAGTAATGAACTATTGTGAAGAGTATCAGCTGTTATGGAACGCAAACAGAAGTTTTTCATCGTCTATGTTGGACATAATTCGCTCTATTGGCTTCTTAGTGGAATGGCTTTCTTGTTGCTGCATATTGGATGTGATTATCATAAATTTTTTGAGGATATTAGAAAACAGTTTGAGCTCATCATCCTGCTATGCTCAAAGTCGTATATTCATTGTGAATTGAAATTATAGCAGTTTGGAGATAAAATAGTTCCAACCTTTTCGAAGAACAATTCCAACCTTTTGAAAGAACCTTTTGAAAGGGAACGATACAGGTGAGGACAAACCATCTTCTTCTACTCGCATCAGAGCCCTATCTCTCTTCCCTCTCATCGTAAATACGTCCTCGCAACTCGTAACGTTGCCTCTTCTTCCTCTCCCTAGTCTTCCTTCGGGATAAAAACACATTGTATAACACCTTTTGGAAGCAAAACCACTATATAACCTCGTATAATCTTTTATTATGAGATGGGCACAACTGCACATAATTGCAACATTTTGATGATGTCGAACCTTGCGGGTCTTCAGTTTCATGAACTTCTGAGATGTCAGATTCTCCCTTCCCCCTGTCCCTACCCCTATCGCCATCCTCTCCTCCACTCGCCCTTTCTTCTCCCTGTCATGCTCTCACCCTTACAACAGACCTCCTCTTCACTCCATCCGTAGCTGCAACGGAAGATAACTAAGACGAACAGGACTCGGATTTATGGATTTCATAATGCACAACTGCCTTGCTTTCCTTATCTCCTTATTGAAGTTTTGTCTCAAGCCTTTTGAAATTTTGTCTAGATTTTTCTGCCATTTTGCATTTTTTTAATGGAAGAAAATGTTTTAACTGCAAATTATATCGAACGTTATTTTATTTTGTCTATAAGCGTAAAGTAAAATCGGTTATAACGTCTTGTTGATGCGGGCTAAAGCATCACAAGTAATGTCGAGTCTATCATAAACTATCAAAGAAACTTCAAGACGTCGCTGTTAACCTTACGACATCATTCTATTCTGGTAGCTACCAATTTAGTCCACTATTACATTAGGCGCTATATACGCAAAATTGTTTGAGAATGGACGAATAATGCACCGATCGTTTTGCATAAGGAAAAGCATACGGGATCAAGGCCCTTTGTAGCCGTTGCCACAATTTCGTCTCCAGTCTCCAAACTATTCGCAACTTCCTCACCTTTACGGCGCTTGATTTGAAGAATAGGCTCAGCTGAAGACTGCTCGAGTATACCTTTGTTTAGTGAAGACTACAACTGTAAAAAAAAACGATGTTTTTGTTTTCGAAATAACTGTCGGGCTATGTCGTTACCAAAAATTCGCCACCTGTCCTAGTGGGCCAATGAAATGATGGATGAGTTTAGTCGTTTTACGTTCGAATTACTTTTGCTCCAAATGATGCTATGCTATTTGCATTGTATAGTCAAGGGATGACCTTATCGATAATTTTAATTGAGCATATGCATTTCACATGTGCAGAATAAAGTGAGAAACTGTTGTGCAATGATTGCATTTCCCAATATACTCTTTAACAAATGTACAAGAAAAAGTTCCACAGAAAAAAAGGTGGAATATGGTAGTTTGTAAAGAAGCAGGCAAGGTTGAACACAGTAACGTTCGAAACAAGCGAAGAGCATGATATGAACAGACTTACACTAGCATGCAAGATGTTAAGAGACCGATGAGAACTTTTATCACTGCGCATGAACCAATCTCTCTACTCTCAGCCGTAACCGTTGCAGTCAGTTGCCCGTGATATGCTGGAATAAGGCCAATTGATACGCTTATACGCGAAAAGTGATCCTTGTTTCCTAGATGATTTTGCCGCCAAAAATTTCATCCGATTTGAAATGATCTCGAAATTCTTAGAATTACAAAGATCATCACAATAGGCTGTGCTGCTCTGAATATAAAGCCCCTTCCAATGGTGGCGATCTTCCTAAAGAAAGCTTCAGTTTCCTAAATAAATGGATATCCAAAACGATTAAGCCGTAGCAAATAATTGGTCAGGTTAGAGACAGATAGACACCTTGAAAGGTGGAAAGCTGATTTCGCCAAGCGGATTGATCGCATGATGTATATCAGCAATGAGATCGACAAAGACAACCAAAATATTTGTCACCAACCGCGCCGCCTTATCCTAACAATAACACGTTTTCACGTGTTAACTTATAAAGCCATTTGTAACTGATTTATTTGTCAATCGAAACTTTGATATTTTTTCGGTTTTTAGGAGAAGGACGGCGAACTGAAGTCAAGTATTTTCAGTTCATCGTGAAACATAAATGATGTACAGTTGAAAATTTGTTCGTATATCGTAGAGATTACGCTGTACAGCCTTTAGTTGGTGTGTAGTGATGAAAACGATTTAAATTCTTTCAACGTTTCGACTTGAGGATAAAGTGTGCATAGAGTTCTACCACAATAAACGGTTCATTAATCTAAACTGCAAAATCATTAGGAAGCTGTGGAACGGGTAAAAAGCCATTCCTCAGGAACATCAGCAGAATGATCAAGTTCAGCAGTTCGAAAATAAAAAGAAAGAAATAGTCGAAGCGGCTGAATACTTTGTTCCACTCCAACTCGACCTGAAAACCTTCAACTCAGGGTTTTTACTGATCAACTTTTCTGTACCTAATTGCCGGTCATCAATTCCAAGTTTGCCGACATGATCTTGAAGCCATAAAAGTCAATTCTGCTATCGTAGCAAGAACAGCATTAATGGCCACCGTCTTCCGCGAAAAGTGAGCGAAACGTTTAAAAAAACTTTTTCGTTACTTTCGGAAGTGTAATATAGTTATATACACTACAGGCTCAATGCACAAACAGCTTCAGCGAAGCTTTATAGAGGTCAGCCTAAAAAACTGTGAAGCATACGCTTGCAAAAGTTGCGTGCCACATATATATATATATATATACATATATATATATATATATATATATATGTATATATATATATATATATATAGCATTAAGAGATTATTGGAGATTGTTATGTAGGAACTAGCCCGCAAAACTATATAATAAATACCAAAAGTTTTCTTTCTTTGATTAAACGGAAGTAGCTTTACGGTTAAAAGAAGGACCCCATTCGACTGCATGACCGATGATGTGAATTTACGCTTTTGCGAAGTAGCTGCATTTCGAGTTTCCTTCGAAATGAGCGCTGTGATTCGGCTATCTCCAATAACCGACTGTATATTAGTTCTAGATCCGGAAATTGAAGTGATCTGAAACAGTAAAGCGTCTTCATGTAATATGCAAAAAATTGAAAAAAAGTTTCAGCAGCCTTTATCATCATATTTTGTTTAAAGAAGATAATCTAATATGTTCAGAAAACAACAACAATGGCAAGACAGTAAGGCCGGTTGTGGTTTTGTGGACTTCAATACTAGCAGTCAAAAGAGAACAGGGAACCTTTGTTGTGATTCTGCGTGATTGTCGTAACTATTTGAAAGCTTATCAATGTTTTGGTTCGTATGTCCTTTTCGCTACATACACAGGAATGGTTGGTTGTCAGCAAGAAAATTTATGCAGTCTGTCAGGAAGGCCTGCATGGCCAATAAAGTATAACGCATAGATTTCTGCTCTGAAGCTGGCACTTCTAGGAGCGTTTGAAATGCACCATTTCTTATTTTTCAATTTATTTAAGCTACTTCAGTAAATGCTTGGATTTGAGTTCAATATCTTCTGCACCGTCAGCTACTCGGCCTCCTCGTCCGCTTCCCGATATGCTACTCAGCATTCATTTCTGGACGTGCATTTTTCAGCACTAGGCTCCATCACCTTCCTATGGTTTTTCTGCAATTAGGACTAATTCACAAATTTCTAGCTGAGTTGTGACACGTCTAAAATAATATGGTGAGAAAAATAAGTCAGAAAAATGACAATCCTCAAGCTCGATTCGGAGCGTCAAAATCCTGACTCATGTCATACCGAACGCTGCAAGCTGCAGCATGCTATAAACACAGCTCAGAAAGTGATTCCTTTCGTGAAGAAATGCGAAATTTTCTGGAAAGTTTCGGGAAAACGGGCGTGGCGATAGTCTTCACCTGGTTGGCAAATCGCTTGACCACTATCATTTGACAGTGGGCGTAAAGATCAACTACTTGATCGTGCGGTTGATCAGAAATGTTTGCGCTCAGTCGTTTCTCACTTACTTTTCAAATATTTATGGAGCACATTAGACAAGTTCATGCGAAACTTTATAACGCGCATATCATGCAAACTTTACTCTTCACAACTTGTGTTTAGATAAAATAAGACAGCAACTATCTCTGTTCATCGGTCTCGTTTCTCCAGTATCGATTGCTTGTAAGTGTTCAGCGTAAAGCAGCCATCTTTGCATCACGAAGTCATACAGAAAATGGGGTAATTTTCCTCATAAGTGTCAATATAATTGACTCACTTAGGTTGCTCGCATTCAGCAACACAATCAAGAATTTTGGTTGTACAAGTATGTCGTCTCTTTTTTGAATCTTTAAATGGCGAAACGAGCAGCATGCGATAGGTGAGCCGGGTGGGTAGCTTGCCCTTATGGATAAGTTGACGATTTATTGCCAGCGATGCCATCGAAATTCCCACCGCTACTGCGCACAGCAGAATCACTGCTGAATCTTTAAATGGCGAAACGAGCAGCATGCGATAGGTGAGCCGGGTGGGTAGCTTGCCCTTATGGATAAGTTGACGATTTATTGCCAGCGATGCCATCGAAATTCCCACCGCTACTGCGCACAGCAGAATCACTGCTGAATCTTTAAATGGCGAAACGAGCAGCATGCGATAGGTGAGCCGGGTGGGTAGCTTGCCCTTATGGATAAGTTGACGATTTATTGCCAGCGATGCCATCGAAATTCCCACCGCTACTGCGCACAGCAGAATCACTGCTGAATCTTTAAATGGCGAAACGAGCAGCATGCGATAGGTGAGCCGGGTGGGTAGCTTGCCCTTATGGATAAGTTGACGATTTATTGCCAGCGATGCCATCGAAATTCCCACCGCTACTGCGCACAGCAGAATCACTGCTGAATCTTTAAATGGCGAAACGAGCAGCATGCGATAGGTGAGCCGGGTGGGTAGCTTGCCCTTATGGATAAGTTGACGATTTATTGCCAGCGATGCCATCGAAATTCCCACCGCTACTGCGCACAGCAGAATCACTGCTACGATATAATAACCTGAAGGAAGGATCAGCTGGTGAAGCGCTATGAAGGTCATATGTGGTTTGTGTTACTTTTTTTTTAGCCAGCTAGATGACGTTATTGCGAAAGAAACGATTTTCAAAAAACGAAACAATTTACGAAATGAGAAGTGCCAAGTGTTTGGCACGAAATACTTCTCATTGTGCTATAAGGAAACATCATAAAACTTTACGAGAATCGAATAATAGCTGCACATCGTTCAAATAAGTTACACTGACGAATATGCATACCGAGGAGTGGGATTGAATTACTTTTTGGCATAGCACCAGCAACAATGTCGAGAAGTACCGTCATCGCAAGCAAGCTGCCGAGGCCGAGCGAAACCTGGATAGCCACTTTTCAATAAGACAATATAAGAATTCACTTAACAGTCATATAATGGGATAGTTAGCCCAAAACAACAGTTCATTTTATCGTTCGGAAATTTTATGACTCAGGAAAAGTTTTTCCGAAGAACATGTTCTCATTAGACTTCGGTTCGTTATAACATTCTAATACGTTCCTAAAATGCAACATCCATCACGAAACGTTCTCGAGAGATATTTCTGCTTAATATGATCGAAAATGATAAAGCCGCATTACGTCCACAAACACCATGTAGATGCCAGCAATCGAAATAAATTCACTTTTGGCACTCACATTTGGTTTGAACGGTAGTTTTCACAAGTTGGTCTTCTCCCTGCCGCATTTTTTCCGAAGTCCGCTCGAGGTAAGCGGTAATTTGTCCAGGTAAGACAACTTCTGGGCAACAGAAACAAACCTTTTCATTTCTGGGGCCGTCATTAGTCCCTGGCGAGAAAATACCCAAAATGCTCAAAGCAGAAATGAGGAAAGTAGGAGCGACAATTACTGTAATATAGTAAATTGGTCTTCGCCGAAGATGTAAGATATAGTGTACCTGAAAGATGAGCACAAAGATGCTTAAGAGCGAGATTTTAAGTGAGAGGCGTGCAAAAGCAATATTGCTAGAAAACAGTGGTTTTTTTCCTCATAAATTGAACTTCTGCCATGCTCATACGCAAACGCCAAAATATCTCAGATATCATCCAGATAACATTCAGTGTTTCTGTTCTATCTTGTAATAGCTTGGTCATCGCAACTTCATATCCCTCAGCTACGAATATTTGCCCCATACCCGTCCACTAATGAACGGTGTCTCTAACTGTTCTCACTTTAATGGGAGCGTTTCGGCTCGACGATAGAAAATACTCTCTAACTGTACTGAATTAACAGCAGATTTTCGGTTCAGCATCTTTTTTATAAATTCGTTAGCTCTAAGAAACGCATTGAGATCACATTGCTGAGTGGAAAGATCGAGGAGGGGGGAGGGTGTTTACTGAGGGAGTGAGGGCTTCTAGTGGAAAATAGCTTCGAGTTGTTGCTTTAGAGTATGTGTTTATTTGTTTCCTTGGAATGTAACAGCATCACGACAAACTCGTCTCGATGATTCGAGTTAACAGTCTAACTTTTATGCACTGCAAAATCTTCCCGCACAACTTTTTTTTTTAGCACACGTGGGCCTTTCTTCAGACTTAACTGATGCAAGCGGATCTCTGATATCAATTTTGGCTCTCTTAAAAGTGAAACTTTTGAAAAGCTCGTAGGTAGTCTGCGGACGGCGACTTTATCTGAAGCTGTATTTGCTACCTGAGTGTCGAATTTGTCATATGGACGCTGTAGAACGAAACATTTTTGAATGACAAAGTTTGGTGGAAAGAAATGTCGAGAACGATATTTGATGACATCATAACTTTATAAGCTATCGTTGAAATCCCATTTGGACCTAAGAAATTTCACGTCAGAAAAAAAACATATTAAGGAAAATTGGAAATATCAAATTACATTTCAATGAAATACAGTATCCTTGCTCTTTTCTCCTAGTACACTTGAACATAGGTGAAAAACCATAACTTACCTCTGAGCGATATTCACCGTCTTCGAGAAATTTCATATGCCTTACCGACACGTTCATGACTTCCCATTCGGCGTTTCCCTGAAAACGAAAGGCCGCATGTAAAGAGCGTACGCATGACGCAAACGAAATAAGATAGAGAACAACGGATCTTTGGGAATCGTCAATACGAAATAGCTAAAACATATTAAAGTAAGAAGTTGCGTCTATATTTTCCAAACGTACTATTAACATATGGTTGCCAATTTGTGTGTAACATCGCGCTTCATCCAATTCCACTGATAAGCGAGTTAACAGGATTCAATGTTAGCAAGTATCCAAAAAAAATCTTTTAATATTTTAAACGTTGGTGCGGAGAACGAGAATTGTGCTGAGGCGATTCGTAACGAATATATATTGCATTCATATCCGTCATTATAAATTTGAATGAGGAAAGCAGTCGAAAAAACAACAAATCTTCAATGTCGAGAAAAATGTTCAACAATTTGCAGATGCCAACATTGTTAACCCGTACAACGCATACGTTGTGGGTGGTTTTCACATGGAAGAAATCAGATAGAATAGCCAAAAAAAAACAATAATTACCGCAAAGTATGAGTCGGAAGGTGGCTTGGTTGCATTGATGTCCATTTCGTTGGTGTTAAGAAGAGGAGATGCTTGAGCAATCGCGCAAAACTGCGTATCGAAAGGGAACGGATCGATGTTCAGCCGACATAAGCATGTGACAAATTGGGGAATATTCAGTTTTATGGTGCCATCATGGCTCACCTCCAACAAAAAACAATATTGCATGATTTCGAATAAGCATCCGAACACATTAACATTTTCGCTTCGAAGAGACACTTGGTTGTATTGAGTTGAAAAGGAAAAGAGGATAGGTGGGGGTAAAGGGGGGGGGATGGTG
>JPKZ01000401.1:193033-221435 GCA_000803305.1 Toxocara canis | reverse complement strand
GAGTGTTAGCAAGCCGTTCCATGTGAAGCATGACAACTAAACAATGGCATGTTAGGAAATAATTTTACAGACGCGTCAATTTAACACACTTCAACTAAACAGAACTAGATATTCTAATATTTTCGTTAAAATTTATTAAACTTCTTAAGGGGGTAGGGGGGATGATATTCTCCTTGGCTCAAAAACAGATACAAATGCAAACAATTATCTCACAGAGAATAAACGTACTCGAGAAAAACTGAAAGTAGAAAGGCTTTCCTGAATTATTGAAAACCACGTGCAAGAAAACAGTTTCAGATTGAATGTGCTAAATGAAAACGTACCGTTTGACTGAAAACTATTAAAGTAGCTTTTAGAGGCATGAACTCTAAAATATCTAATGAAGGACAACCTTGAGTGACAGTTCGAACAAATCTCGGGCATGGAAACAGTAAAACACACAAAGACAATAATGATCGTTTTTGTTAAACCTTGGCTAAACGAATGTAACACAAAGAGGTGACACTTTTAGTGACCACTTTCTGGGTAGTTATGTCACTGTAGAACAGAAGTGGTTCGCTTTATAGGATTTTTCGTTAATCTTTTATTTTGACATGATTTTCTCGGTGGTGCTTCATCTACATGCGACTATAGCTTAGATGCTATAAGAGCTATCATTCTTCTCTCGTACACTTTTCTCAGTGCTGATTCAGCATGCAGTATCGTAGAAATCATTGAAGGTGAACGAATCACATAAATGGAAAACGAAATGGACTGAGCATTCGTCGTTGACAACACTGTGTCGTCAAGCCGAACACAGCCCGTTTTGGAATGTAACTTTTATTAATGAAAGTTTGAGCTGAATAGGCTTCACCACAAGAGTAAGACAGCGTGTAAAGACGAAGGTGTCAAAATGAAGTAACTTACCTTTGCGTCAAATTTGTCTTCATTTAGCATTTCCTTCGTCTCCATGCTGAAAGAAAAAATTAGTCCTGTAACGTTCCAAAAAAATTTCTAGAGTAATTCATAAAAGTTCTATTGACTCCTATGCCTACCTGTTATAAACGAATAGTTTAGGGACCCAAAGTAGCGATTGCGGCACGACAACCTCTGTACGATTGTTGAAGAGCAGCGGATTCCATGTCAGTTTTGGATCCCTCCAACGCTGTAAGCATTTTCATTAGAGCTTTCGGCGACTATTGGTTATGTTTAAGCACAACAAAACAAAAGCTGAAAAATGTACGCCGACGAACAATCGAAAAAAAACGCAGCTTTAACAACATCAAGAAATTTCTAAATCGAACTCTGAAAAATCAAGTTTGTGAGGGATCGCTCCAAAGAAAGTGCTATGCGGGTTCCTAATTTCCTTGCTAAAAAACTGATTTCCTTACCATTCATTACAGTTGTGAATTGCGGATGACGAAATGACAAAGTAACAAGTTTACCTGCGTCTGGGAGAAAACCACTGCAGCTACCTGTTGGTTTTCGCGCTGCAAAGAAAGAAAATTGAGAGCCGGGTGTTTTTTCATTGCAACCTACCACCCGCAAAACATGAGTTAGGCGGATGTTTCTATAAGATAGGCGTTTGCAAACTGCTTATCATAGAGACAGTCATCTTTATTCGCTTTGCCCTTTCAAGAAACCAACGAACATTTAGATGCGCACAACGATGATGATGCCAGTTCAGTATCTGTCCGAGTTTAGCAATTTTGCGTCAAATTAGGGTCCATTCGACCCAATAATAGAACTAAGGAGTTAATGAACTACAAGAGCAATTTGACGTGTCTTGCAGTTGACAAAAGACGACAGAAATTTTTTTAATTTTATAGAAAATAAGTGAATGAGAGCATACAGAGACCTAGCAGGGCATCCATTTGGAGGTCGTCTAAACCATTGTTAACAGCTGTAAAAGTTGTAGAATCTAGCAAATTATCCAGTAGGAATTCTGTCTGCGCGCCAATTTGCTTCCAGATTCACGTGAAACAACTTCAGCATCCGTAAGTTGCAGTATGCACTTACCAGCTCAGTTAGTATTGCCATCACAATTGTCATTTCAACGATAACTGGCCGATTCTCGTCCACAAATGGTCGAATCCTCTTATCGTACCTTCGCATTATGTGCTTTAACAAAGCACTGGTGTTGCCTTAAACTTGCCGCAAAAAAAATCTCCACCCATAGAGTATTTCTCAAAAAATCTCCCATTAAAGTATTCATTATTATCAACCGGTAACAAAAATTTTTATCAAACGACTGTTGAAAAAATTAGATAGTCAGGGCAAACTAGAAATCGTCTGTTTATAAAGCTCAAACGATGTGAGAGGCGACAGATTCGGTGAAAAATCTGTCTGAAATTTCCGGTGAAAGTCTCCCGACTATCGGTGCCTGAACGTCGCCAAATGCCGAAGAAAATAAATCAACGTTTCGGCGCATCTCTTGCTTTCATAGATCATCTGATTTATTTCGGCGACTGGCTGATTACGACGCTACTCGTGGCACATATCAATAAGTAGAAATTATTAAGTTTTCCTGTCTTGCAGGCGCTAAAAAAATATAACCTTAACGTGCTGAAATGACAACCTATCTTCGCCAGGGCCAGCACTTGATTCGGACACTGGACTTGAGCAAAGTGTAGATGATTTTTTTTCACGTGTTATCAACGGCTCTTTCCGCTGCTAATTAGTAGTCGGATTATCCAGAAATCGAGTGAACAATTTGCTGGTTAATTGCCCACAAAACTTAAAATGGAATCGATGATAATGTCTCGAGAATTGCAGGGCAATCGCAAATGCGTCGTCATGACATTGCCAGAAAACCACATTACAAGAAAATTTCGACTGCATTTCTAGTTTGACTACGCAGTACACTTGTCGGGGATGGCTGGGAGGGGAGTGGGGAACAAACCATACCTTAGCTATGTCATTTCCAATTCATAGTGCAACTTTTAGACTTTTTTGAGAGGGAAGGAGAGGGTGAGATTTATCACTGAGAGCCAGTCTTGTTTCTGATTGGCCGCTTCAGCCTCTTAATGCCTTATGATCTGCAAGTGCTCGCCACTGGTAGTCGAAGAGAGAAAATCGTGTGGATGAAACGGAACAGCTTGAAGTAGTGCTAGTAGTAAAATGAGCATGCAAAATGCGATGAAACAGATGGTTCGTGGTTAAAGTGTTTACGCGACAACGACGAAAGTGTCGCAGCGTCGAATAAATGGAGAATATCTTTCAGAAAAAAAATCATTTTTGTTCAAGTTGCAGCTGCTGAGTTCTCGTCAAGAATCAAAATTAGTCAGAAATTTTAAAAATGAACTTGTTTTCGTTATTGCTACAACAAAGCATCGGCAACATACCAATTCCATGCTTGCCAATAACAGTATTTGTCCTCAGGAGGCATAACAGCGAGTAAGTCGCAAGCAGCGCTTTCGCCCTCATGGGATGGCTGTTGAGAACAACGTTACTATCTAACTTTAACTCTACATTTAGGTGCGATTGTTGACCGAAGAGTATTCAATAACTTCCTTGTTTTCCATTGTAGCTTCCGGTGACAACGGCTGCTATTCCGCTATTGAACGATACTGAATGCCAATTCCATTTGGGTAGTCGAGGGGAAGTAATTCCGGCAACCTTCTCTTCGTTGTTGTTAGAGCACTGCCGAGGTAGTAAACAGTCCTTATCCGTTTGTTATTCGGTGAACAATCAACTGAAATCTGTTTACACGAAAGATTATCCTAAAACGATGTACTGAACTAGGTTAATTGCAATACAATGAAATACATTAAGTAAAATGTGCAGCACTAACCTGCACATGAACGTTTTTATCAAGGGTACGCAGAATATACGTTACAAAGTTGAGTCACATTTGAGGAAGAACTAGCTGATGCTTTGAAGGGGAATAGAAGAAGACGAAAGCAACCAAACCGATAGCCTTAAAACCGTCTTCCATGGCACAGCAAGAAAGTATGTTTTGCTAGAAAACATGTACGCTAGCAACTTGTTAAAACATTAAAGCCAACTTACACATGAAGTAAGACCGCTAGCTATCATAGTAAAGCAAAGTACATTTATTTATATTTGAAGTGTAACAGTAATTTGAAGTGTAACAGAAGTAAAATACATTTATCTAATGAAGTGAAGTCATGTAACAGTAAGAACGCATGTAAATCAAATTTTTTTTTCTTGCGGTGCTCATTTTTCTATAAAGAGCAGGTCGACAATCAATGTGCTAGAACTACTTTTTTTTTAGAAAAAATCAAATGAAGTGTTTAATAAATTTTGCTTGGCTCAAAAAAATTAATAATCCCATTGCAGCGCCTTAAGTACAGTTTGTTGGATGAAACTAAAGCATATTTAATCTAGCCTCATTGCAGGAACAGAATTTTTCTTTTTGCCTTCTTCGCTTCAGTTAAAATGTGGCTGTGGAAAATCGGCGAACAACAAACCAAACTAAATACTCTTTACCTTTTTCTCTAATAGATCTTGTCGCATTTCCTTCTCACTTAGTTTCGATCAAATATGCGATATACGCTCCTTCTAACACTGTGCCCTCAACAGGGTCCTCGAGTCAATTTTCCATGGGTTCTTGAAGTAAACGTTTGTCCATGACTGCATCCTTATTCCTCATTGTTGCAATCAGTACACCTCCCGCTGCTTTTTAGTGAATTACTGATGAGGTCAACCGCTGCAGCTCTAAGTACACATCGCGGCAGCAATCAGCTTAACTAACGGTTGTGGACTATCTCTTTCGTTCTAAATAAGCATAGGATCAATAAAGCTTCTTACAAAAGTCACTCTGAACTTAAGTGTCTTCCGAGCATCCCGATTAATTTGAAGGTGACGGAAGCCCTCAGGAAAACAAATACGCATTTACGGTCACATAATAACTGCCCCATTTAGATGGTCCATCGAAGGTGCTGAGCGCGTCGCAATGTCTCAGAGGTTCATTAGCCTGCTTGTCATCGAATTTTGCGGAGAAATAAGATGGCGTTATTTGAATATTACATGACAACGGACGATATGTTTCGTAAACATTATCGGCCGCTTAACAATAGCAATTATATTCCGCTCACGTACTTCGCAAATTGAGAATTCTTTTCGACGATATTTTTTGCCTTAATGAATAACTTTAAACTCTCATGCAAAGAGCGCGCCTCATCAGCAAAAAATTAGCACTGTGTTTACTGCTTATGCCTAATTGACAAAGAAGAGTCGCAACAATCCGATTTGCATGAGCACAGTCGAGACGTCGACCTCGAATGCAAAATTTTCCGCGAAGATTTCCTTATGTGGACAGCAAGGAAAGCCGTCCTGTAGGCCAAGCAAATAACAAATGTTATGGATATCGCAACTGTCTAAAATATAGCAAACACCAAAATGGCGAAAAATAAAGAACCAAAAACACACTGGGATACGGCAAAGCCAGAATGGTAGACTAGACGTGAAATGGTTCAAATATAGCCTACGTTCACGCGTGAAATCAACAAATGAGCGAAATTTGGTCGTGCAAATTTGATCAGAATGACTGCTAGATACATGGGATCTGTTAAAATCAAAAAATGTCACAAAAAGAAGACTACTGCGTTCTCACTGAAGATCAAGTTAATCTGTAGGCTGGTCAATCGACGTTGCGAGAATAACAGAAGGAAATGCACATTATTAAAAATGCTTATATAATCATTGTTATAAATTGAAGGAGAAGAGCGTTAGAAATTCGCCTCTTTTAAGCAATCTTTGAAGCAGTGGCCAATAAGAGTTCAACAAAATTCATAATATTAATGTCCAGCACATGTGATGCATAAGCTCTTCCTCGACGATTCGGATTTTTTCTCGAAGTGTACCAAGTTTGGCTAATAAGTTTGGCTAATAAAATTATTCTTAAAGTGGAATGCAAAAAAAAACGAAAGAAATGAGGTGTTGAATCAATTTTTGGTAGTAAGTGGAAATCCAAAAGCGAGCTTTTATATCGATTGCAGAAAATACGAAAAGAATTGAGTGATTATTTTAAAGGTAAACTGAAATATGGATAAAACTTGAAAGAATCATACTCGATTTGACTTAATAGTTCGTGGATGCACAATCGGCAAGAAGATCACTGCTCAGAAAAGATTGTAAAACTTCATTGCTGCAGCAAGCAAGCACATTCGTTCTTCTTGCGCGCATTATTATTCATTAAATCTGAAAATATGGCCAATGGTGACATTCAAAGCAAACGACTGCTTGCATACCAAAGAAGCAAAGTTAATCCAGTTCAGTTAATAGCATATTAATTTTTTTAGACAAAATTCATAAATCAATAGCAATGTTAATTTAATCCAGTTCATAGGATTCCGTATAAGTTGGAATGGGGAATTGCAGTAACGAGGAAAGATTTTTGCCGTTGTTCTTTGCGCATATTTATAGATGTGCATAGAAGGCAATGTCTATTGCTTCTATTGTAGAAGTCATGATGGCGTTGAACAAAAACGGCTAATTCATCTCTCTCGACGTTTGCTTTTTGAAAAGAGTGAAAAGCTGAAAAGCTATTTTTTTTTTGTGCATGAA
The DNA here is from genome assembly GCA_000803305.1 of Toxocara canis. Taxonomy (NCBI): domain Eukaryota; kingdom Metazoa; phylum Nematoda; class Chromadorea; order Rhabditida; family Toxocaridae; genus Toxocara; species Toxocara canis. The sequence goes on along the minus strand of JPKZ01000401.1, from coordinate 214,925 downwards.
ACACTACGGAGTAGTTCGAGTAGTTTGACGCAAGTCACATGATTAAAATGGTGAGACCCGACGTACTAGAGTGTCTTTGTTTTGTCGAATGGAGCAACAATAAAGACACCTAGCATTTTGTAGAGCGCTATTTCAAACGTTGTAAATTCGTAACCATCTTAGACTGCTGCAAAAAACCCGCGTTGTGAATCATTTTTTCACATTTTCCAAGAAAAAAAGACGAGCGCAAAAAAGGATGTTATTAAAAAACAAAAAAAAATTTGAGCTCATTTCGCTCCTCTCCTCCTCCTCTCGCCATCTTGATACCAACATGCTTAAAATGAAATATCCACCAGTGAAGTTAGTCTGTGGCACAAACGTCGATCGCGCGAGTTGATGAACGCGTCCAGAGCGCAACTTGGAAGGCAACTCTCGAAGCTGAATTCGAAGTAAAGGAAGTCGACACCTAGTGACACCTTAGCACGTGAGGAAATTTCTGCTTTTGATTACTCTTAACTACTTCATCATGTATTGACAAAAATGACCGATGGCTTCATAAGTGCACCAAAAATTTTTGCTTCTGATTACTTCTGACTGCTTTAAGGATGCAAACACGTCCTCAGGGAATCATAATAATTATCAGGCATATCAAGCAATCATAACAATCATGATCGTCAATTCATGAAGCCGTTGATCCGATGGACAGAGCTGTAAATTTGCATTCGTTACAACCGTAATTCCTCATTTGTTTTACATTGCAGCTTCATGTGACTAGACACTGGTAAAGCTGCCGAGTAATGAATGACATCTTCACATTCGCATTTAGCACATTTTGATACAATCAAAGTATGGCTACTTTTGCCCAGTACAGTACAGTGCAGTTGTACTTCGAAAACTCATATAGTATATTACATTTTCAGAAGTTTTGCACAGCGTTGCGTTCATGTCGCCTCTTCGAAAAAAAGCAAAATACAAGTTTCAGGTTAAAAAAATGGTGCGAGTGACATGATTCTTTTCAACGTCACGTCTGAGGCCATTTGTCGCAAGTCACTGGAATCTATAGAAAAATGACATTAAAGAATTGCACAGCAAAGCGGCAAACAGCTGCAAACGAACAATTGGTAATTGTTGAGCAATCAGTCGTCGTGGGATTTACAAGTAAAAAAACGAGCTATTACGTAAGGTTTAAAAAAATACAAAAAAGTAAGACGAGATTACCGTTCTAGAAAGTAACTTGAATGCTCGAAAAAAGTGTACAAGAGAATGAGATTGATGCTATGGTGTGGAAAAAAATCCATAGGATTCTGCAACAGTAGCAAAAAAGGACCTTTCCGGACAACCGCTTCAAGCAGTAAGTAATTTCAGCTGATGTTTTCGAGCGTGTAGAATGCTCGTCAGACTCGTCTCTGAAGTGTCATTTTGAAACAGTCGTCCACTGCTAAAACCCCATCGTTTAAAAAGTTAGCAAGATGAGGAAGCCTTCGATGAATTATGATTGAAACTAACGGCATATTCCACAAAATGCTATCGGAAAAAGAAGTGGACCATAACGAGAAAGTCAACAGTATTGCAGTACCAGAGAAAACGCTGACGACTCAGTTATGCCTGTTTTCAAGGAAAAAAATACCGCACAAGCTTTACCAGTAGCCAACGTCAACTGTTTATGCTTCAATCGGCAGCGAGAAGTAACAAGTTGAAAAGCATATCAGTAGCTGTCAAGATATTCGCTTTCCGCGTCCCTAATTTAAAAAAAAGTGAGATTTTTTCCATCGATGTTCGATGACCAAATTAAGAACGCCAGTTCACGCATAAACATTTCTGCTCGACCGGCGATGAAACAAATGCTCATGGCACACATGTAGTGGTTGGTGGGTGGGCTTAAAAGCCTTTTCACGAGATCAGAAATGTTTCCGCTGTCGCTATCTGTTTTCCCAAAGCTTTTTTGCACTCATTTTTCCTAAAAACTTTCTTTTTTTTTCAACTTGATATTTCAATTTGCAAAGATTAGTTTGAACGCCATAAGTAGCGTTCTACATTTGTGGGCCACCAGAATTAGCATCACGAGCTGAACTTGAGGGCAATTATTCATCCATCTACCTGAATGGTCACTTTATTTTCGATGTTGCACAACGCATACAGAAAATCATGAATCGCACTCATACGTTGTTTCGAAGTCTTTAAAGTCCTACAGAAAACGCTTGTCAAATTTTATTGTCGTGGTATGTCTGTTTGGCACAAACAAATGTGTGCATACTTACAAACAGTTGCCATAATGCGGTTTCGTCACGGCGAAAAGCGCGTAGAAAATGAGAAATATGCATATTAAAAAATAGTTACGGTTTAACGTGCGGCTGTAGCACGACGAGTAAACACAGCTATTTTCAGTGCTGACCAATTTTTTTTTTGAATTTGAGAAGCGCATTTCGCCGGACGATTCGGGGAGATTATTCTGAAAATATTGCCAAAGATCTGCTCGTGCGTAAAAAATCATAAAAGTGAAACATTAATCTCGAAAACTGTCGACAGCAGTGGCGCTTTGAGAAATGAGCGATTGAGATGAAATTGTATGTTGGGCGGAGGCAATGAATCAAAACTCGCAATGCGAACCCTCGCCATTATTAGGAGTAATGAAACTCTCGTCGATTCTTCGTTTACTGGTCCCATAAAATGAAATCCTATGTAACTTCTTAGTGCGTTTCCGTACGATTGAATCGCAAGTGTAAGCAATTTCATCTCAAAAAACATGTAACGCAAGGGGATTCGAAAAATACTAAAGCTCTCAGGGACAATATATGCGAGCAACCACTCTATCTCACTGCATTATACTGTATCGATTTTAAAAAAATCTTATACTCGGGACTTCGACTGAAAGTTAAAATATTTTAGCGCTATACGTAGTCGCATGAGGACAAAGACTGTTATTTATTATATTTTATTTTGTACTACAACTACTAGAATTTTTATGCTATTTTCGGCAAGTTAGTCGGAAATGCAAAACTTGTGGCGAATTTCTGTGCATACGACTTGCACTTTAAGCGCTCGATATTCTTCAGCCTCTGTTCCCTAAACGCCGCAAACGAATAGTGTATAAAACACTAGCATCACCTGATCGATTCCAAATCAAGTATTTTTCTTCAATATGGCTGATTGTTTAACGTGTAACAAGTAATTTGGATGCAAACAATATTTGGAATCAAACTAAGAGCAAACCGGAACATAAATTGTTCATGCTTCACAGCAAATCTACTCGTCGGACTTAAACACTCAAGAAGCATGAGAAGTTACTGAGCTAAGGAACTGCCAAAGGAGAAAGGTGAACGCATGCGGAACCAAAATATTTTCCGTGTGATTTTGTGGCTATTATCACTCATGTTTCACGGCTACTTTGTAGACTGCTTGTACATTTTCAGACCAACCGCGACGTCATAAATCGTATTGTTCGCAAAGTACCAACTTCGAAAAATGAGGAGTGCGGAATTACGAAATTTATAAAGCCAACTGTTTTCTTGTCTCCCATGCTATCGATGTGGTTGTCTCGGTTGTAAAGACACATGAAAAAACTTTGAAACTCGCTGGCGGAGGCGTAGTATAAAACAATTGCGGTTGCAATTAGGCTGCGTTGCATGGGAAACATATATGTCTCATACTGTTTGGGAATCAGAATCATCTGTAACGCAACGGTATGGGGCAGAAATGTGGACTTGCTCTTTTGGGTGAAACCACGATTCGTAAATTTTTTGCAGGTTTTCGAACCCTCAACATTACCACATGCTGTTGCATGATGGCATTTTCAAAGTTGTGTTAGGTGTTAAAATAGCCCAAAGTTGCACTGAAAAAAAAAGATATGCCACAAATAAATGCTTCTCCATCATGATACAGCACCGCCCAGAATTACGTATGTTTATCGATAGGTTTATCCGCTTTCGAACCGTACGGTTCACAATGAATGCAACATTGAATGGCTAGTGGCGTTTTTCCATCCGAAAAGTTCTGGAACTATGCTGACTACTGAAAAAAAAAAAGAGACACAGACACAGCGATTTTCATTTTCGTCTATTCGCAGCGTTACACAGAAAACAAATCTGCTAAACGCTTTCAACTAATAACAGAGCATTGGTTGTATCGCATATGAATTCCACCTTTCATATATGTCATTCGTCTATTTAGCTATCATAAACTTTGCAGCATATAGAGAGAGGGAGAAAAAAATAGACGATAATGACGATTCTGATAGCACCATATCGACAACAGCAAAATGCATTAGTGTTAATAATAATGACACTAAGTTGCACACAGCGACCGCACCTTTCATTAAGCACAAAAGTCGAATCCTTCGGCTGAATGAATAACTAAAAAGCGTCTCCGAAAGAGGCTTTTCGCTTCTTTACTAAACCCAACTTCATAGCACAGCAATTCGCGTGAGAATGAAAACAACTGAGAAGGAAATTGAGGCTGCTGAAAATGCTCCAAAACAGCTCTTAGAGGCAATAGAGAAGGCGGACTTCAGTTCACCAGGCGTCCAAGTGGTATGCAACTTTGAGAGAACAACTGAATCCAAACTCACGTAAATGCGTGCGTCGCTAACAAAACTTTAAAAGTATACCCAATGAAATTAAAGCTGATCGCCCACTGCTGGTGCTTTGGATCGTGTTGAAGTCGGTCGCCTCCTTCGAGAATAACTTGAGCAGTAACGAATGCCTACGGTAAGTGAAGAAACGTTTCGTTGGTATACGACAGACCCAAACGTACTCAGCTACCGTATCTTTCATAGCGAAATCTTATTCGAGTTGTTTAGTCCGTACATGTGTTCATCTCTCGAAATTTCTTGCCACTTTTCAAAAGAAAAACAGTTTGTCGGATGTGGAAAAGAGAATTTTATGCGAGCAGTTTTCAGTGTAAAACCAATGCTGCCGCCATAGAGATGTTTCATCGCCTTCGAGCAAAAATACAAAAACAACAATCCGGAATAAAAAAATACTGGTTGCCATCGAGATCTTCCTGGGGCGACAAAAGCTTAATAACTCGGAGATCTAGAAGTATACTTATCGCAATGTTGGAACGAGTCTCATAGGAAAAATAGCCCACTCCTTCTGCTCACAAGGACTTCCAAGAGAAGGAATATCTGCTCAAAACTTCAAGACTACGAGCTAAGAGTCCAGAATAAGCACAAGTTTTGCACATTAGTTGCTACTGTATTGCAGTCGTTCGTGCAATACGAAAGAAGTAGGGCCTTTAAAAGCCATCAAATTCATATGAGCCAGCAAAAACGGCTACCTGGATTTATAACGAATGTTTAAAGTTTGTTGAAAGGGCAAAATATGAAAGAGAAGGAATGATATGTTGAAGAAGAAGTGTCAATCGGACTACATGCTTTTAAATGTTGATCAGCATTTTTGTCAACTTCGTGTAAAGGGTAACTTACATGTTTCCCTCTTCATCGAATCCATTTTGATCCGCTCAATGACATTCCCCTCTCACATTACATTGTCCGATTTGAAATTGTCGCCTTATTGATGTGATGAGCTTGCCAAAGGCAGATGTCAAGCGTAAAGATTCCGCCAAGTGGAAAATCGTTCAAAATTTCGCTTTCATTTTAATTGTTAACATGCGCGTTTTGTTTAATCGTTGTCTTTAGAGTTGCGCAAAAAATTTACTTATCCATTCATTGAAGAGACCAATAGGAAGCGTCATTCTCATGGGCTCAAGCGAAAATTTAGCAACGAGTAAGAATCAAATCAAGTCTCAAAGCATATTCACTGCAAAAATAATATAAAATCCATTCAGAAAACACCTTCAATGAAATAATCAACAGAACTAGAAGCAGCGCATGTCGTATACAGATAGCATTTAAGCTGTTGATAATAACTACGTCAGAATGCTTGAATGAAATAGCTCATGATGCTGTGCAAAGCCATTACTTGCTCGTCTTTCTCATAATTTAGTTAACTCGTGCCCGACGATCGAAATAAGGGTTGCTTTCAATGCGCACTGCTATATTTGCGAAACGAAAGCACCCATATTTTAAAAATAACTTTGCAGATCAACCGTTTACGCATAAGCGAGTTCCTGCATTTAACCTACTAAAAAATCAATGTGGCAATAACGGTGGTACAATTTTACTTCACGACTTGCAAAAGACACGTTAGTCTTCGAAAACATCACACAACATTTCAAAATAAACCAATGAGATTTTGCGCACAACGCAAAACTCTAATTAGTCGGCTGCTCTAATTAGTCTGCAAAATGCACTGCAACAAACACGAAGAAAGGGAACGGCAAGTTGGAATACGAAGAAATTGAAATGAAAAATGCTCGTAGCCCGTACGAGGATCACCCAATTTCAGCGATGACAACCAACGAAGTAAAGCAGTGCGTTTTCACTGTTGAACTATGTAGCTAGAAAAACGATATTCAACAATGCTTTCCGCATCATTCGATTATCAACTACGACCTAATGAACTCAGAAATGGCCCAACCACTGACCAAAAAACTGCCGCATACGAAAACTACTGTGACATAATTCACTTGAACGCAACCCAGCGATTTGACATAAAAATTATGAAATTCATGCTGTTGCATTTCTGGTCGAAAAGATGCGGAGATGGTCAAATAGAGCGCACATAGAATTTCGTTTTAATATCGTGGACGATACTGTTGTTCGGCAGTTGCATCATAGTATATGCTTGCAATTAAAAAAAAAAGCATCGTTAGTATTAAGGATGTTGAAATGTGTTAGAACCTTATTTGAACGTGTGGACGCTGATGATCCGGAGTTGCTTCTCAAAAGTCGACGAATCCTTTCAAAAATGTGAACGTTAACTTCGATGACGTTTTCGCGGTACTTTGCTATAAAATTAACAGATTGATAATTACGAAACTGTTTGGAAGTTCTCGATTCTTAACCATTCACTCTTCATGCATGTGCTCGTTCGACAGTGGATTCGGAGTACTTGTCATCCAACTATCAAAGATGATTGGAGATTTCCGATCTTGAACTTTTAGAACGTCGCAGGGTCAGGCTCGATTTGATTTTGGCCTGAGGAGTATTTGCTCATTCGTTGTTGAGCGCTCGGGCGTCGAACGCATCGCTTTCAATTTGTGCATTAAACATCTCTGAACGATTTTTTTTAATAGCTATTCTTCAAGAATCGTTCGCATTTGGAACAATCTTGGTCAAAGAGCCGTTAAAGCGCTGAATGTTTCGGCCTTTGTGGGTCGAATTGTGTAGTTCGATCTACGAAGAATCATTTTTATGATTTATGATTTATTGATCTCATTTGATCGCCTTTAATCAAGTTCACTACAACAGACATATATAAATACGCTATTGTGAGCGTTCGATTTCATTTCGTTTGATCACTACTTTTTGTACAGTTACGTGCGATCATTCTGTCTAATGCGAAGGTGATTTTAAATGTTTTGTTTCGATGCATGCTTTCATTTTTTTTGGTCGCTTCATTTCTTAAAAAGCTTTGCAAGTTGTTCATTTTTCTTTTTTTTGAGTGAAGACAAGTACTTTTCAGAGTAAAGACCCTGTAAAGAGTTTTCGTCTTTTGCTTCAATCCGCTTCCTCTCTGCCCTATGAAATTTCCAAATATTTTTGTTGCCTCCATGAGCCTACTTATAAAAATAGGTGACTGAAGATGTGGCGCAGAGATGAGAAAAGGATGGCATCAATTTGAGTGACACTGGTGAGAATTAAATCACAAACGATTGCTATTCAGTAAGAGAAATTTTGTTCCGAAATTGGAACGAATACAAAACGCTAAGAGAAAACCATGACTAGCTATTTTGAAAAACTGATACTACAAGATGAGAAGGCCGCGGTAAATGAGTGAGTGGATAAATTCTACCACAAGAATTCGCCGCGAAAAGTGCATCGTTATGCTACCGTCGTGTCCGTGCGTACATATGTGCGCGTTTGTGTGAGTCGCTCTATCTGGTAGTTTCAAATGGCGGACGGGAACTGTTACTGTGATGGATTTTGCCAAGCGCTGCCTGTGGTATCGCAAAGGCCTCCAAACAAAGTCCGCGGCTAAGCCATGGGTTTCTGGATGAGTTACGGGGCGTGGTGAACGATAAAACAGAAAAAAAGAGGTTCATCGGAATAAATGGTCCGAACATCTGCACCTGAAACCAGACGGAGTGCCTGCCGCTATGCGCATATTAAAACATAGCTGGAAGCATGAATTGCTGGATAAAGAAAAAAGCAATAATTATGGTGAGAAGGAACGCGGAAATTCTGGCGAAAAGGACACTAACAGCAATGAAGCTCTGATCTCGTTGACAAATCTCGCGACCACGAACTGCATTTAATGTGTTTCCAGAGCAACTGTTTGACCGCAGCGCGAGCAGAAATATTTGTGCGTAGCTAAGAGAGTTCTCTAGTTCGTTCTCGAACATTTATTACGCCGTTCGAACCGTGTTTGCCGAAAGCGCATACCATGCTTGGCTGCTCGTGTATTCCCGGCTTGCTTTCCAGTGCACTGGCAAGTCTAATTTTAGTACAGTGGACCCTAAAATGAGCGTTTGAGAATCATCAGCTGAACGTGAGAAAGCATTCAGAGAGGGGTCAAAAATTCGCATGAGTCAAATGAGAAGCCGTAAGATAATTACTTTTGCGGTCAAAATGATTTATTACAAGCGCAGGAGTGGGTGACTGTCTCGCTACTTCTTGCATATGGGTGAGATGAAATACACGTACACGTACAATTCGGCCTTATTATTACTTTGCTCCTGTACCACGTACACGGTGTACAACTTTTCTAGTCTTTTTTTTGTGTTGTAATCACTAAAGGAATATTGACTGAAGAAAAACGTTTGCTCACATTTCTCGACTCATATACGAGGAGGAGACTGGAGCAAATTTCACTTCCCCCTACGAAAAACTTCAAATGCAAATAAAGGTGTTTAAGAATTTTTTAAGTAGCGAGCTTCCTTCATCTTTGTCCTGCGATGCGTCGTTTTAGAGTAATGGTAACTCTCTCTTCTCATTAGCCATGAACTACATATAGGTTTACTCATATTGAACGGCAAATAGCAAACGCAATTGCGGGTAACATTGTGCGAAATTACATATGAGGTCACAGCAAGTGCATGTGAGCATCGAAGCATGCTAACGTCAATTTGCTGCTGCATTCGCCTCTCTCTTCCTTGGCGCATTACAAGTGCATCACCAAAAAAGCGACAACCTCTTCTGCCGTCCACTCTCCATTATGGCATATTCAAAGTGCGGTTCGCAGCATCGTTAACGTTTGCACAACGCTCATCATCATTCGCTACGCAACCAACACACGTTCTCCCCGATTCCACCTCTGTGCTTTCCTTTTCGAATCTCAGCGACAGTAATTTATTTTGATTTATAGGATGCTTAATTCAAGTTAGAGTCTTCATTAGTTCCATTTTGCCTTTTCTTTTTTGTCAACATTTGAAGCGACATTGGTGCACATTCGTGCGAGCTGGTTCATCACGCAGCATTCCCTTAAACCTTAGTCAGCTCACAACGTCATCTGCTTCAATCAAGCTTTCGATCTCCTGAATTCAGTCCTTAGGAGAACACGAACTGAGACCTGACAGTTCCTTTATTCATGTTTATCATCATAGTTAACAAAATCTTATAATCTTATAACCTATCATTGTAAGCCACTGAAATTTCAGAACAATGTAATGGAGAACTCGCACGAGCCTGATTTGAAAAAGAAAACTTATGAGTGTCAAAAGCTCGTAAGTTTAACCGTGTAATGTCTCGACCATCAGAACCTCTTACTGTTTCCACAAAACCGTTGAGTTATAGTGAGAGATCCATATTTGAAGTTTCACATTCGACGATGGCATCCGTTGTGGAATGGTCCTATCGTACTGGCAGACAGCCTCAACGTTATTAAGGTTTAGCGACTGTCATCTTTTCAGAGCATTCTGTGAAATTTATTTCCGAAAAGGTGAATACTTTTCAAGCAAGCACTGGTCGGCTAAGCAAATTTGCGGGACTCGCTGAAGCTCGACAGCGCTGGACTCGTAGTTAGTTCTTTGTTCGCTAACAGCGTTGTACAACCCTTTTTGACTGAATGCCTTCCGTCACTCAACTGAGTCAACTGAGTCGTTCACTTGTCAAAATTTTCAGCGCCGTAATTCAAGCATTATTCCAAAAACGGCAAAGCTTAGTTGAAGAAAAAAAAAAGACTGCTTAGCATAAGTTCGAACTGACCTTATACAATGAAGTAAGGTGCTAATAGGCGGACCCTTTGCTGACATTCTTATTGTAACGTTCCTTTTTTATTTGTTATCCACTTTTGGCGTAAGCAGGCGGAAAACGAAAACTGAGCAGCGTTTTTTTTCCAACGGACGATACCAGGTCGTTAATTGAATTCGACGAAAATGAAATTTTTGAATGCGTTCGAGGTGTGCCTACAAGGAATTGCTAGATATGTGATGGATGCGGACAACGATCAGCCTAAAATTAAATTAGTTCTTTTGCACTAGTATTGCCACTATGGTCAACATAAAATTTAGCTCGACGTGGCGCCGAATGTAGACAATCTAGTGACGCTTCACCAACATTTGCTTGTATACCATATTGCATCCCCCCAACCCATTCTGCGATGTACACCCCGAAATTCCACCCCAATGCGGCGCTACTCCTCAGTCGTATTTTACCAGTTTGGATATTTATGAAGGAATATTCTTGTCTATGTTTGTCTCGTTGCTTTGCACTGGTGAGTTCCACTAGTCCACTGACTATTCGATGGCTTCTTGGCATAAGTGTATTAAAAATTCTACCCGAATTTGCCAGAAATACGGTTGCAGAGCCTTAGAATATTTGGTAAACTTGGTCTCTATATGAGAACCTGCTTCAGTAAAGCCGAGAAAAATTGAAAATCTGCTCCAAACATTCGGGTGGTATTGGCTGATTACTTGTCTTTCTGCTAGACCTTTTTGTAAAGGAGCACGACCACATTGGCTCATGACTGAGAAGTATAAACCAGCATAAATTCTAGCCATCGACATCATGTTTACTAAGAAAGCAAGTTTGCGTTACTTGAAAATTCAAAACTAGCACCTTCGTGTCTCGGAAGGGGGGAACACCTTGTGTTGCCAAGGGGGCGGGAGGATTATGCTTACTGCGACAGATGTTGCACTGCTATCCATGAACAAATATATAAGGCTTCTGGGATTTAGGCAGATGGATATATCGCAGAACCATGTAAAGGCCATTTAACAGTATTGCGCTTGGCGATGAAAATTGCAATCTACGATGAAAACAATGCATTAGCTACTTGAGAATTTATGGATTTCGAGAGCGATGGCGCTAAACCTCAGGAAGAGCTTTTCAAATAATCACATTTGGCTAATGTTTCGAAGCCATCTACTCGGGCAACAGTAGTAAGAGGCTCGTGATGACTAGCGACTAAATCAAACCAGTTGAAATCATCTAGTTAATCGCTCACTTGTCGTGAGTCATGAGTATGACATACTTAGTATCAGAAATCATCATTTTCCATATATTTAAAAAATTCTTACAACGAAATCGTCACAGTTATTACATGCAAATTTAATTCGCTTGCATCGTGCGTATGATATGATAGGCGGCCACCCTTCTATTTTATGATGCGCTTCGAACAATATGGCAAAATGATGATGTTGAAAAATAGATTACATTCCAGTTGAATTCTATGAAAACCGAGTTTTCAGCTTTCATATGAGACAGCGTTCTCGTGAATCCTCGTGAACGAATCAACTTTGGTTGCTTTTAGTCCAAATGAGCCGGAACAAATGTACCGAAACAAGCAATTGCTTAGAAGAAGTACTTCATGCATGAAACGAAAAAAAAACCCGACCATATTTGTTCGTTTTTATGACCTAATGGTGCTTTGCTTGTCTCGATCGGCGTCTTTTTTTTCGTCTCATCATTGTATCCTAGTTGCTCCTATACCAATAGAGAAATTGCTCGAAAATACTCCATATTACTTAGTCCAGCTTACAGCGACTGCGGAATTCAAAACAATTTAACTTGCGTTAAGACTTGCGTTAATTTCGTTTCTATAGCGCATCTAGTGACCATGGTTTGGTAATGAGAAGAGATCATTTTTAATGCATTAGCGACTTTTGCACACTGTAATTTTTATGCATCATTGTCAGTTCAGAATATGTAGCCGTTGGTTGCTTACAATAATGGGCAATCTTTGAAAGGTATTACTTAGTTGTGCTTAGCGTCTGGAAGGTGATCATTTTTTGACCCCATTCTCAAAGTTATCCGTTATTCACCGAAACGCGTCGCAAAAGAAAGTGCAAACGCACCTATCCTTGGCGCATAAAATTTTGGTCGGCTAGCTCTATTAGAGCGTTTTTTGAATTTTTTTTTTTGTTTTTAGTGATCTCTTCGCTTCACCAGTCGTCTACTTTTTACTTGTCATCGCACCATAGGGGAACTAGGCCTGCTGTTTTCCTGAGCATTTCTAATGACGCAAGAAGTAAGGCCATAATGAAGTGAATTGTTGATCTGAACTTCGTTGCTTTAGGATTTATGATTTGTTTATCCTTCCAAGAATAGTGGAATAAACCGGCGTGTTTTACAGTGCTCAGTCCTAAAATTAACAGTGCCCACTAACCCCTCTTGACATTGGCGTCCAACCATTTTAAATACTTTTCCTTTCACTTTTGCCACTTTCTACTCTGTTTTCGTGCAGTATTGAATTAAATTTTTGACTTACTTTTTGATTCATCGTTATCATGTCCGCCCTATCTCGAAATGAGATTTGATGAGCAATTCATAGAATTTTTCAAGTCGAAAATATTTTACGGTGCTCGAGAATGTGGAAATTAGGTATGATCGAATGTAATTCTTGTCGACGAAGGTCCCTGACGATGTACGTCGATTTCGAAACGTGATATTCAAGTAAAATTTTTGTTCTCGAGGGTTGAATAGCGCAAGCATTTATCATAAGCCCCGTGTTGTATACGCCTCCGGCCAACTTCACAATACAAACCGCATAATTTCGTTCGTTCACTTAGCAGTCAGGCGTTTCAAAGCGTTTACTGAACGCATATGTTGTGCATTACGTGGGAACCTTAGCATTATCCATTATGAATATCACTTGTTTATTTGCGTGAGGTTTGTCTTATTCAAGTTTGCTTGCTTTTTGTGAGCTTCTTGCTTGGTGCCGCAAGAGAACAGGACTGATTATTGAATCGTCAGTGTGACCCTATGTGTACGTATCTGTCTGTCTGTCTGTCCATCTGTTTACCTGTCCAATAGTCCCAACTGACGAATTGAGAAAGTCGACATAGTGAAATTTGAGGGGCGTAATTTGTTGCCTTTCGAGAACTCCAAAGCAAAATTTGGGCTGAGCTAAACATATTTCAGGACGAGACGGAGCGCATTTGAAATAACTTGGAGAACATAGACCGCGAAAATATTTTTCCTCAACATCAATTCCTGATGCTAAAATTAGGAACTTCATGCCCAACGTTACGAAATACGAAAAGTTTATTGAACACAGCTCGAATGGTCAATTTCTAGAAAATTTTATGAAAAGTGACGTTAAAATTTCTGGAGAATGAGTGCCAATAGCTTGTTGGTCTTTTGAACAAATCATTCTCGATCACCACTTCTTCAAAGTATAAGTCAAGAGCAAATGTCGGACTATCGATGGAGAAGAAATATTTTTCGCGTGACCCAGCATTTTCTACTTGGTTTTCGAAAATAATAGAAAGAAGTTGACCATTTTCATGAACATCATGAAATGCACGTATCCTGGCATAGTTTCCAATATGTTTTCAAAAATGAATTCCTGGTCATCCATCTCCTTACCTCCACTCCCACATCACTTTCAAATTTTCGTCAATAAACTTTCAAAATAAATCCTGCCGACGTCTGGATAATTATTTTCTGACTAGAAAGGGCAAAAAAATTTCTTATATGATTTCTGGTGTGAATCTAACGTATGGTTATACGTAAAATAACTCCCGTATGAACGTTATTTGTTCAGGCACTTTAGCAAATCGGCAAGGAACTCCTTCGCAGAAAGTTTTGTTCATCTGGAAATCTTGTCAGGAAAATTAAGGAGGCGGCATCTTCTGTTGAGCTTCATTCACCTGGTTGCTAACTAACGGACTGCTCACCACTTGTTGTGTGCGATGTTTCGTTTGTTCGCTTGGAAGCAACAGAGCTGTATGTTATGTGATAGAAGTGGGTTTCAAGCATCATGTTCGGCGGCGTTTGTTGTGCGTTATGTTATGTGTTGATACCCAACGATGGCATTTTGGTCCTATGATTCTCCAGAGATCCATGTGAAATCTGTTGATCCAAAAGAATGTCTCAACGCTTTCAGTTTCCTTCGTTATTTGCCTCTTTTTTTGACATTTTCGTTTAGTTGCTCAGCTTTACTTTTATAAGCTCGGCATTCCCTCCTTTCCGGTCTATCCTTTGCGGCGCTATGCGTCCGCTTAAGTTGAAACGCAGAAATCAGATGACTTGTATGAGGTGTTTGAAACAAAAAAAGAACCCGACGAGTTGCAAGCGTTTTTAAAGAATATGAAAAAATAACCAAACTTTGCAAAAATGTACTGTGTTTCTAACATTCGTAGTGGTGTGTATACGCCCGAAACGTATTCGAATGGATACTAGGCGCAGAATTGTTGCTTTAAGGCGAAATGCTCCCACAGCCACAAGAACCAGTGCTTTCACGAAGGTCGCCTCGACCGCCTCGCCAACGTCGGGAACGAAGCGGTGATTTGAAGGTTTGTTTTTTAATTCAATTCTTTTCTAGGTTTCACTCTCCATGCACTCAAAATCAGCAAGTCTCAGGGGCGAATCGTTATGTTTTGAGAACTCGACGACTAATTTGGAGGCTTTGGATTCTTGTTTTGTTGAAATCGAATTCAGAGTACGGAATTTGCACTTTACTCCTCGTTAGTGGTCAAAAGTACTCATTTGATCTGCGACGAATTGCAACTATATTCTTTTATGTTGTGCTGAACGTCTATCAGTTTTGACCTAAATGATCGTTAGATGAGTTACCATTAATGGTTATATAAGGAAATCAATTTTTTTTTTGGTTATGATTTCGACTTTCCGCCGTTTTCAAACGAAATGATCAAAAACCTCGTTAAACTACTCTACTTAACTAACGTCCCTCATCAGTGAGTTTTTAAATAGACCGTTGTCATCAAATTGTTGCACAAGATAAATCAAAGAGAAGAGAGGCTAGTTTTTTTTGCTGTTCAAGACTTTTTTTTGATAAATGTGACTTTCACGAAGTTTATGTAAATCTTGCCTTTAAAGCAATAACTAAGTGAGAGCGCCTGTGAGAATGAATAAGTCGGTGCGTTTTTAAAGACTTTTAGCCCACTAACGTTTTGAACTAACTCATCGAGTTCCTTTTTTTTTTGAACGTCATATATCGCTCCTACGATTTATTAACGCTACGAACGGTTGAACGAATACTTCTTCCTTATGAAGATAAGGGAACGATTTGCTTGACAAAACTTTATGACTGTAGTGGTGCAGTAAGTGAAAATAATTTTTTTTTTTTTAACCATGATCGCTCCATATCCAAATGCATTGATATAGACTTGTTACGTTTTCTAAACCCCTTTCATTACAAACGTCTACTATCCGGAGTATTAGTGATATCATTCGTAATTTTGATTGAAATAGAAAACTAAACTCTGTTACGCCGTTTATGCTGAATTTTATGGACGTTTGACGTTAGTGCGATTTTGCGGACTCCTCTAGTTTTTAGTTGCCGAGTACAAATGCGAAATGTGATTTGGGAGTACAGGCTCCGGACTAATTTTTTTCATTTTGTAGAGGCGTTTAAAATTTACCACTTCGCGGTTATTTTTTGAATGGGGGAAGGGGCTTTGCAATCAGAGAAATCAAAACGAAGAATAACCAACTGTTCTGTTGCGCATTTTTTTTTGCTCCATTTCAGTACCAAAGATGGTTTATTTAGGAATCGATCATCTTATTTTTGGTACTGAACCACAGGATGCAATATGTGGTCTTCCATTGTCCGCTTATAGCTTCCTATTCTCAAGGGAGGGTTAGAAAGTCAATGATTATTCAGGGGCAGGGCTACTAAAATCATTAACTAGGGAATGTTACTCTTCCCCTGGGCTAACGAGAATTTCTTCAATGTTTCACTTGAAAAGTTGTGCATTTCTTCGGCAAGATGTTTGAACATTAATTTAACGAGAATAACGAAAATTTTAAGAATAAGATTAACGAGAAGCACTAGTGCGTTAAAAGTAAGCTTTGCTTTGTTTATTGCAATTTTCCTATTTTCTTCTCGACTCCTTCGTTGTCTTCATCGGCTTCACCACCTCGCTTGAACCATTCAATCACATAAATAAACCCCTTCAGTAATCATAAGCGCACTAACGAATATCAATACATCCAAGAAACGCGAATGTTTCGTAACGGAAGGTCGTGCATAAAAAACAGACGTACTACGAGGTAGATGCTCAGTACCACCAAGTGCCGACCCAAAGGCGCTTTACCCATCGTTTTAGGCGTTCGGTTATCCATCAAAAATACAATATGAAATGCTCAACGATAAGCCAAAAGGATCGTCGTATTCTTGCACAGTTCACTTCGTAAATCTGCTCAACTTTTGTGTCATATTTATAATCAGAAACGACAAGCGTATTTCCAGTCTTTGTTTTGTGTTCACCGAAACATGCGTTCTCAATGGTCGCCGAAACAGAACACAGGATCAATTTAGAGAGAGAGAGGGAGGGGGGAGAGAGAGGGAGGGGAAGAGATAGGAGAGAGAGGGAGGGTGGAGAGAGAGGGAGGGGGGAGAGAAAGGGAGGGGGGAGATAGAGAGGGAGCGGGAGAGAGGTAGAGGGCGGGCGAGAGAGAGGGAATGGGTGGGAGAGGGGGGAGAGAGAGAGGGGAGAGAGAGGGAGAAAGGATCTTAATTACAATAAAGAAAGGTTGACGTTTAGCTAGAAACAACAAGAGAACGCCACATTCATTTAAAAGTCAACTCTGCATACCTCCCGCTTGCTAAATTATATGCCAGCTAAAAGAATGTGCATTTTGTGCAATTCCATTTGCCTAATGCGCTCTGGTTTCTTATCGTTTTAAAGGCGTTGGTGAACAGTGGATTTTTTTTTTTGTTGTTGTTCTTGAAGTGCGGTCCCTCGTTTTATTCGACGATTATCATTATAAGGCTTAGTTCTTTCCGAATAGCGCTTTCCATCCCGAATTGTAATATTTATATGTACGTCAAAGAGCCGTACGTACATGCGCGTAAGACTTGGAGCTGTTTTTTTTTTCCATTTGCTCACGAACTGACCGCGAGTTTTTACCACTTTTACGCTGCTTTTTTGACGTTTTTTTTTTTCAACTTCACGAAACTGAATTTCCAGCGTTCACCTTATCCGAACTGGAAACGACGACAGCAGTTCTTACGAACAATGGTTGTCGTCGGAAAAAAAAAAAGAACAAGAAAAAGACGAAGAAAAACACATTACACCAGTGAAGCTATTAGTCAAGATGAGTGCCGCAACAAAAGGAGACGAAGATGCATCTTTTATTCGCGTCACAAGAATTTCAACTAGGACAGCGTAGCTTTCACATTCGACTTATGACTTGCTTGCACAACTTTAGCATTACAAATGAAATTAGGTCACACAGAAAATTTTTGGTGAAAAAAATTGTGCCGAATCGACGCTATACATTGTTAGCTTGAAGCAAAGGATTGCGCAAGTGTTGCAATAGTTTCGAATTTTATTGGTTTGATTTGATTGAAAGCTTAAAATAACGAACGCTTCCTATGCATTCAGTTGAATGAATAGCTGTTTTTGTCAATTGTTGGAAAGGTCGGACTTTGGAATTACATGAAGAACGAGCAGTTTATTATTGAAATAATCGAGTTGCTTTTTTTTCGTCTCTAAATTTTCGTTTTCAAACATCTCGACAGCTTATTTTATTCCCCTGTTTTTGTGTGGACTGTTTGAAATATACAAATGTCAAGTCATTACGCTATAGTTTATTTAAGTTCATTTGAACAATTGCTTATGAAAAAGAAAAACAAAAATGAATCGGAAATTATCAGAGTGATATTGAGTATAGTCGATGAATGTACGCTGAGTATGTAGTCTTCGCGTTTCGACACCTAGGACGGCATATGATTAGCCAACGGAACAATCGAATATCAATTTGGTAGCGAACTAATAACAGCAAAGTAGTGTATGGTCATGTATCTCGTTCTTTCCATTTGTTGTCTGGCCCTTTCACGGTCGGCTGCTTGACTCATCTGTTGAATATGGCCATCTTCTCGAGCCGGTAAGAAGTACTTAGATTATACTACCGTCTCTGCGAGGTCAGCTGCTGCCTGTTCATCGCAGAAAATTGATTTGCGATCAGATAATTCTAATTCTTCCATTGCATCGGCGACATCAACATTTTCTAAAGTCAGTACGTGATCAACGTCTTTAGCCAACTGAGGTTTTTCTTTGGATTTTCAGTTTCGTTGCAATGCACACAGTTTTCCTTCGCTTGAGGGCGAGTTCTTAGCGCTGTTTTTTTTGTTCGTAAATCCCATGTTGACTTGCAGTTCCCATTTCCCATATTGAAATTTTGGATAATCGTGTAGTTTAAAGTTTTCTGCCGAGCTTCTTTAGATTGGAAAGCTGTGACGTGTGGCTGGATCTTTCCTTATCTGTGCTGTTCTTGTTCAAGAGGCTAAATGGCCCGTGTATGATATAGCCGAATTTGTTCATTCAGACTATTTTCGACTGTTGTTTTCGATGGTAAGCGTGCCTCACTGTTACCAGTAACAATCAGTCAATCTCCTTCGGTTGGCATATTCATTCGCCGTCTTCAGCAGCTCATCTGTGACGCATTCTCGGATATGTGCCAGCATCCTGCCGTTGGTTAATAGTCGAGAAGCGAAGTTTCATGTAATGGCGCCGGTATCCTGCGTTGGTTAATAGTCGAGGAGCGAAGTTTCATGTAATGGCGCCGGTATCCTGCGTTGGTTAATAGTCGAGAAGCGAAGTTTCATGCAATGATCTGCTGACAGAACCCAATAATCGTGAGCGTCAAAATCTAGGCTTTATAGTCCGGCAACAATCTCCTTGAGTTGGCGCTTCTTATCGCTATATCAGCTTGTTGCCGGGGCAACAGTTTGAGCCGGCCGCTGACTATTGACGTGTTTGTTGTGAAAAAAATAAACGTCATCACGATCTACGATAGAGAAAGCTGAGTCAACATGAAATTTCTTCAGCTCATTATAGTGCCTTCTACAAAAATGCTGCTCACTCGCGCATGACACTTTTTCATCTTATTTTGTTTTTTTTTTTGGTGCAATCTCTTTTTGCACACGTTAAGAAATCATGGCGAACCAGGCATACTATTCTCTTCAGCTTAGGGCTTTCTTGAGTCGAGAATCCGCTGGAGCCGAAGACGTCGTCTTTCGACGTGAGAAAATGGGAGCCCTCCTTTGAACTATTTTTGTCTTGAAACAATTCAAAAGAGCGTCTTAAACGGACAATCCTCTTCAAGCCGATGTGGCAGTAGAAAGAAGGCCCGTGTCTTCATACGTAGAATGGTGGCTACCTTTTGCAGATATGTTGTTACCATGGAGTAGAAGAAAAAACTACTCTTTGCTGCTTAACCATGCCAAACTGATTCACCGAATCAAGATATAAGCATCTTTTTATCTGTGCGGTGCATGACATCAAGCAGTTTTATTGTCTAGTCCGATTTTGCTTGTAATAGTAAGTTTCCAAAGTTGTTATGTTTGACTGGCTAGTTCGTTTAAGGCAGTCAATGTTGAGTCGCCAAGCGCAGCTATTTGACGAGAGAGAAAAACTTGTCTGGTAAATTTCTCAAATTCTCTTTGTGCTTATTTTTCGCCCAGACCTCTCACTTTGTAACCAACTGCAAGTGAGCCAAACATTTTTCAGTTGTCTATGAAGCTTTTTTTTCTTTCGAGAAATGTCGGTGTGTAGTACAGTTGATTCTATTGATCTTGTGCGATTACTGTAAGATGTAAATTCCAAACAGCATGCTGCAATTTTGTCGGCAAAGTATATATCTGAAGTGACTGACCATAGAATGTGGAAGTTTACGCGGATTTTAACTAACATTTTAGGATATTTTAAGATGGTTGTATTCTCTGGGCTCTTTATTTGCTGCTCTTAAAAGCGTTGCTGCCACACTGGTGAATATTCGCTAAGAGTGCGCGCAAAAAGATAAATCTATATGTGCGGCTGTTGAGCAAGCTTTGGCTTTGCATGTTTTTTTGGCATCCGCTAGCACACCTCCCACAGGGGAAAACCACTGAGCGTAATGCGTGGCATTCCACTCCAGAAGTTGGGCAACGAATATATGTGCCATATGTCTTGCTGCTGCTGCTACTGCTATTGCTGCTTTTACAGCATCGTTTCATCTTTTCTCAACTACTGATGTCATTATATCATGATATCCGAAACGTCGAATACTGATTTTGCATATGGCACCTTGGATTAGTCTTTCCGGTTTTGCCAGTCTTACATTCCCGACATTTCTACTAGTGCAGCTTAAGAGTACTCCCCTATTGAAACCTGTGTAACACTCCATATACACCATCGACACAACACAAATTATGTCCAAAGAGTCAAATGTACATTTCAGTGACCGAAAAATATTGTAGGACGAAAAAATGTCGCGTAGTGGTTATTAAATTCTGAATGCTAAGAAAATTTAATGAATAAGAAGCAACGAGCTGCATTGTTAGCATCCGGGAGTTTTGTATCATTTACGAATTTAAACAGTAGCGCATTTCTTAATGCTCTTCAACGTTAAGCTATACTCACTGAACTACTAAGCTTCAGATTTGCAAAGCGAAATAAGCTAACCAATAGGCTGTCTCTCCACAGGACCAGAATTTTCAGTTTTGCAGTGAAGACGACAAATTTTCACAGTTTCGATAGCACCCAATCTTTTCTGTTTTGCAGTAGAACGATCTTATATGTTACGATCGATGGATGCACAGGTTGTATTATCTCCTGTATCGAACCATGCAAAGTTTTCTTTTTCTTAGAGATTTAACGCATTGATTTATGCATAGATCGTTGCGATGTGAGTGCTTTCAGCAAGAGAGATTTAACGCAATGCGCGCATCAAATTGCAGATCATTCTGGCCGCCTTCAGTCTTTTCCACTGCCGATAGATTCTTCAGAACAAAAAAAACTCTTCGAAGCATGATGCATGATTATCCGTCGAGCTCTCGACAACGAGATAATTCGCTGAGAGCGAATTTTGCGTGCAACTTTTGCTGCTGCTTGTCAATGTGCAGAAGTATTCCAAGCACTGCCAAAGGGAGCCACAGTCTATTACTGAGACAAAAAGTAAGTGTGGTGTCATCAAATCAGGCTACCACATAACCTAATTGAAACTAGAGACGCTTTATTGTTCCCTGCCACGAGTGGAACTGACTTCTAATGAGATGAGGAAGAAGAGCTTGTATTCAACAAGCCCAGGCGTATAAAGTCGCCGCCTGTACTGCAAGCAGAATATATTATTACCGGGCTTTTTATCACGCAAAGTCGGTCGTTCTCTCTCGCGCTAAACTTTAACAAAAGAAAAAACAACTGCTAACTCGTGAGTTGTTTTGATCGGCCAAAGCATCGGACAGTGAAGTTAGCTTCATTTGTCACTCTCATATACGAGGTTTTTTTTCTAGGCAAATCAGAGCGTTTCATGGTATCGACATGAATAGGTAATGATGAGAACATTTGCTTACGCAGCGTTACTAAAAGGGAGAAATAAATGCTCTAGATGTGATTAATGGAAAAGTGGGAAAATCCACATCATTTTTAAAAGCTGAAACAGAGTCAACAAAGCGATGTTCAATTTTACTCATCATTTACTGCAAATAGAAGAGAATAATTCTAGGAACAAATTTCCTTCCCCGCT
>JPKZ01000401.1:166882-192759 GCA_000803305.1 Toxocara canis | reverse complement strand
AAGGCTATCAACGCACGAAATCCTACGTCACTGAATTCATTTCTTGTCGTGCTAAGATAGCTGGCAAGTCAGCGCAAGCGCCTTTCGAAAAATGCGCTTGCCGCTCTGGGAGCTGAGCACTAACAAAGCCCAATAAAGCAATGTTTAATTTTAGTTACTATTTGTTTGCAATATAAGGGGAGGGGGGGGGGCGGGAAAGGATAATGATGCGTCCCGTATTGATTCCAGAATCCCTTAAAATCTCTTTTTATACGTTCTACCCTCATTGTTGGTTTCTTTTTGTATTCTATTAGTCTTATAATTTTCCACTTTGTGATTCCTTGTAGACGCGGAAATGGGGATTGTGATTTGCGGGCTAAAGTTACCGTCCAGCAACTAATCCATCATTTTTTTAAAACTCACTGTCGGCTGACTGATAACTATTGTGCCTTAACATTCTTGCCGTTATGAAGATTCTTCTTCTGGTGTATAGCTCAACGAACAAATACGTTGAAGCACAGTGTGAACAGGCCCAAGTGAGGCGAACAACGATATTTTTCCGCAGTATGATTTGATATTGACGCGTTATTGCTGCAGTGCATATTCAAAAACCAAATCGACCTCTCGCCTCATTTCTCCATTCCCGTTTTGAGGTGCATTTCATCAGATCCGATCGATCTCTGATGCCTTAAATATCCTACGTTAGAGGGTAAAGAATTAAAAGATTAAAGCAGCCGAAAACGAAGCAGTTATTTTGAAGATAGAGCGGAGTGTGCTACTATAAATTTTATCTAACAGCAATAGTTTCAGGCACTTGATGCTGCATCCTCACTTCGCGCATCACTTTCACCTCAGAGTGCTAATGGATTTCGCTCACAGGATACGAGTCCATGGCCCTCATCTGAAGATGGTTCCGAGCAACCACTGCTATCCACGATTTCCTCATGCAAGGTAGGCGCTGCGTTGAAGTTTAGCCGTAAAAAACCAGTAAAAGACATCCACATTGAACTTCAGCACAAAAATATTTGTGCGGAGTCTATTGCATATTTGTGAAGAGCGTTCGCATGCAATTACTTTAGTGGACACAAAAATATAGATGGCAACAGGTTTAATGCTGTTTTCTGGAGCGAATTTTTCACTTTATCGTAAGTGGTGGAGCTTTCCGCTTTTTTTTTTAAACTTTTGTAGTTCTTATTGTGTGGTTGTCGCAAGTGGTGGAGCTAACGTTGTTTCGCACATCTCTTGTTTCCACTGCCATTAAGGTTTTCTTCGAATGTATCAGTTTTTTGTTGTCACTTTGCGGTAACGGTTTTCATTTTTATCGTATATATGATACATTCTCGCTAATATTCATTTCATGTTTTTATTTCCATTTCGCCTTTTAATTCCGATCTTTTTTGCGCTTCTTCCCAGTATGTTGCAGTTGGTTAACGTTGACATCGTCATTCCACTACTAGTTCAACGGTGTGCATTTGTTTTACTCTCCATAAATCGAAATTAAACATCTTCTATTGTGTAAAACTTCTAACGCTTTGTTATATGCACTTGAAGTTTCGCTACAAGCCCGTTGAAGTGAACTACAAAATGGGAAAGTGTGAGGAAAGTAGCCAGTTCTCCTTCTTATTTATCTCGTCTGGTGGTATTTACACGTACAATATGTGGATCAAGCGAAGCACTCACTAGTCGCTGTTCCCCTATCTTCTCAAATGATGACCTTAGTCGCAATGACAGCACCACTGATCGGCGCTATAGATAGTTTTGCAAGCGGTCGGTGTTTATGGTCGAAAATATGCATTCGCTATGTACTGCTAGATGGCCAGTTCTTTCTCTTGAACTTTCTTGTATTGTTGAAGGAAAAGCGCTTCCAAAACAGCGCATTCTGGCTCAGAGAAACCTTACTGAGCAAAGTAGTGAATGGCATCGTTTCATCAATTCATCTGCAAACGATGTGTTACCAGACTTGCAATTGAACGAATTTGTCAAACCCGATATGTCATGCGTGAAGAAAGCTTGAGGTGTGAGGGTAGGAGGGAGGGGGAGGAGGGAGGAGGAGATATGTTGAGGGAGGATAGCAGCAGCAATCACGAACGTTCCTTCGCGTTAGTCAATACGGTAGTCTGCTCATGAAACATTGCACGAAGATTTCTCTCATCATTTAAAATTTTAAACTCCAAAACCTGGTGAAATGGCTCATTAAAATGTTGTACTGAAAGTATTCCCTAGACATCGTACTCAGCTGAGAATGCGTCAGAATAGTTGCTATCACATGTTTAAATAAACGCCGTAATTCTTGCTGACCTCCAGTTCTCTTTAATACCATTGGTGTGGGCGCGTATGCTTTTCCTCGGTACCTCCAAGTCGCAGCGTTATCGCCATTCCGCCTGACCAATGTTCCACCGCAGAATCGGATTATTAAATGTTCTATGAGGGGCTTTTTTTCAGTAACTGCTTGCAGGATGCCTCCGCTGTGATTTGACTTATACTTATGTTTGCTTTTGTTAGCATGCGCGGTAGCCCCCGGCTTTCAGCTAAATAAGCCTTTTCGGGTGAAGAGTTCTGTACTTTGGGGGAGCAAATGACGTACCGATGAAGGTACTGTGCTTAGTGGACTCGTAGGCTTTTCTTGATGGGTTTAATGCGGAATGTACTCGTGTGGAAGAAGACGCATCAGAACACATTGTCTGTTTAATGGAGTTGGCTAGCGTCATTGTTTATCGTTCCGTGTCTAATCGTAACTTAATCGGAAACAAGGAAAACTTCACTACAACGTGCCGTTAGTAGGTAATGTGAATTGTCGCCAAAATTCACTCCCAATCGGTAGTTTAATTTGACTTTGATCAAGTTTTACCTATTGAACTAGTGAATCTTTTAATTTTTCTTATTCCTCTTATGAGTTATATTCGAAGAAAATTATTGTCATGTCGAATGCGAGCAAGTTTTGAGCTCGCTCTGAATAGCGTAACGCTTGAATTTTAATTGTACGCCGGAAATATTTCATTTCATGTATCATAATACATCATTAATTGCGTAGCAATGTGAAACCATGGATGCTCGCGAACTAAAAGTGAGTGAAATTTTTTCTAATTTATTCAATGCAGAACATAGAGCGACGCTGATGAAATAACTCTCTGAATGCTATAATTTCTAAGTAATTTCTTACTTCCATTGAATCTGTTTATTCATAACGTTAGTGAAGTAGTTGGTCGCATTAAGTGGATAGATCTAATGCACCTCTTTTCATAAGCATGTGTGATTGTTCTGCGAAATACAAGAATAAAAATACAAATCAGCTGTCGTGTTTAGTTCTTTCGTGATTGTTCAGAATTTCGAAGTGACCGAAGCACATTGACGTAACTATGGGTTACTGCGATGGCATATTTAGACGATGACAGATGCACACGTAGGAAAACTATTTTCTCACTGGACTTTTCCAACTTCCACACAGCATTCTATTATACAATGATTCTTCATAGCATCCGGCGCTCTCGATCCGGATCGTATCATACTTAAATGCGATATATCATGAGCGTGCCGTATTCTGGAGGACATTCTGCTTTGATATTTCACTTCAAAAGCGATTACAACAAAACGAATTAGCACATAATGTAAATCCTGCCTATGGTGATCATACGATCATGTTCGTAGGGTAAACTCTTAAAAGAACGTTTGTTAGGCAATTATTGAATGTGCCCCATAGTAAACCAATAATCACTTGTCGGTTGAGAAATTAGTAGAGATATGAGTTTAGTGTGCCATAATAAGTAGCTTGATTCGCTGCTGATTCGTACTCCAGGGATTCCAATGGTTTTGCCCATCACATGATCATGTTATCTCGAATATGCGTTGCTCTCATTTCTTTGCCATGTTTACATATAGAATATCATAGTCGGGAACGTGCAAAAAATTTTTGGATATATGTGTACATATATATATATATATATATATATATATATATACATATATATATGGCTGGTTATAAGAGTCCATATATATACACATATATATATATAGACTTATAATAAGTCAGCATGAATACTCCGGTGCCGGTCATATTTTACAACTTTGTCGGGAATTGGTGGTTGTCGCAATAGCAGTTCTAGCGTTTTCTTTAGGATGCCGCGTTTAATCAAACGTTTTCCTTTAAATATGGCGTGTCGAATACGTTACGAACTAGTAAAGAGGGAATGCAGCGTTCGGGAACCAGTACGCTATGGACGTGTGGAAACATTGCGAGCAATACAATTGCAGCACATGGCACAATCGAATTGCTTGCCGCTAACATATGGCTGGCACACTTTTTCGGGTGATCCTGTTCGATAAGATGGGCACTGAATACGTGTCGATTCCCATAGATCCTCTCGTTTGTCTAAAGAATTGTTGTTGTCCTGATATGAATCTCTATGGATGCTTGCCTACGAGCAGTTTACTGCGTTTCTGACGAAACGGGACAGTCTCGGAAAAGCCTTCATACTCACGTTTCCGTCCATGACACTATAAGAGTAGCCGTGGCTATAATGTTCGGGTAAACTATTTCCTAAACTGGCTTCTTTATAAAACAGAAAACGGACAAATATACATATTCGTACTGCGCATCTTGCTTTCGAAGTAGCAGCGCATCTCATAGGTGCCTACATCAGGACAACGTGCCAGTACCCGTCGAAGGTTTTGCCGTTTCTTAACCTCTCGTTATGTGCCGCTGTCTTCGCTCTTTTTTGCTCGAATTGTAGTTAATTTAGTGATATTATTTTCGTTCAGTGCCCATGGAGTTTCTTTTTTTAGGAAACATAACCAGAAGTGCTATCCGATTGAAGCACCGCTGGGATTTTTTTGCTGAGCAGGACATTGGCTGAGGAGGGTGATTTAGCGTAGTCGAGAGTAAACCAGGGACTATAGGATGGTGTTTTTTTTTCAAATAACCGGTGAATTATAAGCAAAGAAAAAAGATGACAAAAATAGAAGGCCTTTTTTTACCGAATGACTCTTCATGAACCTAAAGTGAGTTCTATCGAAAATGTGAAACGATAGTGATGTAAGCAACTCGCCCACACCATCACAAGATTGTGCTTTATCAACTATGATCGATAAAAGAAACATAAACTTAAGCGCCGACTGCTTAGCACTGTGCTCAGCGTGAAGCATTTGTCGTTGCTGAACGTTTCACGTGTACATTATAAACTGTTGTGCTGTTCGACCTCCTCCAACCTCGCTTAACGTCATTACAGTAGAAAATTATCGAGATATTCAAGGGGAGGGAGGTGATCGAACGGCACAGAAGTAGCATTATTTTAAGAATTGTCTATGATTCATATGGTACGTTTCTTCGTTAAGCAACCCAAATTCACGATCCAGTTGCGCTGGACAGCACGATAAGATCGTAGTTTGCATCATCTTCTATTCCCTCATTTCGTCGTAGATAATTTCATTTTTATTTCTTTTTGGCTTCCATTCTATTGTGCAAGTACCAGCATACTTCACCTTAAAAATCATGAGAATGTGGCACGTTCTCATATCATGTAAGATGGGCTAACAGATGAAGCGCCATTGCTTCATGAAGATATTTTTCTTTTTATTTGAATACTGAATCGTGATGATTTTGGTCTCTAAAGCATATTTCGCGGACTTCATCGGTATGTTCGCGTTTAAGGCTCAAAAATATATTGTTGCAAGGTTTGCATTTTACCCGACGTAATTACCACGTCGAATTACTTGCAGAAAATTATTTGTTTACACAGCTTTTAAAGCGGTGGCGCATTGAGCATATTAGTGTCGTCAAGCGATCATTGAAAGCACTAAGATGAAGGAAGGTGTTATGTAAAGCATTAAAACTTGAGAGGTAGTAAAATAAAATGTGACTCAACTTACAAGTATGTAAGGAGCGGCGAGCTTAAGTATTTTAGATTATGAGAGATTCTGGAGTCGGCAAAGTGGAGTATTTTATATTGTAGTCTGCCTGCTGAAGAATTACCTCTGAATAATCACAACTCATTGTCCGTAGGTAGGTACTGTGGATAATAATGGTTCTTGATAGATAGAGCCGGATCCGCTGAAACTTCAGATCGTGATGGGTCTAATGATAAAAACGGAAAAGTGTATGCGGCGCAGAAGTTATCAAAGTTACCTTCCAAAGCAAAATTTACTCTTTTCGTATGAAGAATGCGTTGGCGGTATGCTAATTACCTTAGGAAATTTTTGAAACATTTCCTCTCACCCTTACATTCTTTGTAACGGTGAGAGGAAATGTATATCAATCGTGAGCACATCCATATTATATATCAGATATGACTGCAAAGCTTCGGGTTAGCTAAAGTATGGTTCAGTTTAATAAATTCTCGAAGCGATAGCTTAAAAGAGCAAAATTAAGAATTTAGATCAGGGAGAAAGCACTGCATGAAAAATGAATAGGCCGAAGCCTTTTCGTTTTCTTTCTCCACCTAACAGGAGGCTTTTTAACCCATCCGGAGTTCGTGTTGAAGAATTTTGTAGCTCTTACGGATGTTTATGATCTTAATCGGTATATTCGTACAGTAGCGCCGTTAATGATGTGTATCCATCTACGTCGAGAAGTTTAGGGCCATATATGTGCGCCTATTTGTTGCAGCATGCAGTTGTTCTTACGTGCCTGTTTGCAGCTGCAGAGATGTTTGTTTTTTTTAAATTTTTTTTTTTGCTGAAAGCTAGACCAGCGACGAAACCAACTTAGTTTGCATTCTTTTAAAATGTTTCAAACAATTCGATTTGCATTATTGACTTTTTGTGATGAGCAAACCGTAGCCGTCATTAGTGCCTTAGCCTTCGCACATAAAAGAATTTTTTGGTGGGCATAAAAGAATTTTTTCGCGGAAAATGTTTTTCTTTCGCCTTATCGATAAGCAAATATGATCGAAAGAAAGAAATTCTCATCCACTAATTTTTTTTAAATTTGGTTTACCAGATGCGTATTTTTCTTGAAGGCATTTAACAAACTGCAATCGTGAACGATAACCCGGCTATGAAAATGTTTGTTATTTGGGAAGAGTTTCGCATTAAAGTTTGATCGATTTTCGATTTAAGTATTGCAGTAGTGGATTATGTTTAATTTAATTTCTGGATATTGATTACTGCACAGATGTGTTAAGTAAGTTGAGGTGTAGCTGTGAACGATTTTCAATCTCTGAATAGGAATCGATATGAAATAATATGGGAGTTACGTCGAAATCTTCAAAATTTCTCAACAGGTATGGAGAAAAAAGTTTCTAAATTGCGTAACGCCCGCACAATAGTTTACGATTATTGTCTTCTCAAGATACGGTGTTATTATGTTTTGGAAAGGACGAATCGCTCAGTTATCCACTCCATACAACATTGTTATTGCTTCATATTAAGCTTAATCTACATTTTTTTTTCATTTCAACTATTACTTAAACCATCACGAACTTTTGGCTTTCATGATGAATCGTTGGTTATTTCATGTCCGACGTGTTACTACTGGCTATAAACGTTTCGACAGTTGCATAATATCGGATCTCTTCATTATGAACTTATTTATGTATAATTTTTTAAACACATGCCAGCTAGGGAATGCTAATTACAGTAACGATCATAAATGGTCCGACCTATTAAGCTTCGTTTCGTAACCTATTCAGATATTAAAACACTTCGAAATATGAGCCGAAGAGGCTATAAGCTTAAGCACTTTGGCAGTTAAAGCGATCGATTAGACCGACTTCACAAAATTCAAAACATGTAGAAGAATGCATTCACATTTGGCCGATCTGACAACGTAACTGATCATTCACAAAAAAATTCGTTTCGCTACGATTTCGATGTGTGTAAAAGTTGCATACAAAATTTGAGGGTCAAAAGTTGATGGGTAAGTTTGAAAATTAAAGTTGATTAGAAAACCAAAATAGAAATTCCGCCTACCAAACGTCATTACCCTAACTGTAGTGATTCTCTTGAATTGAAACTTACACAAGGAACGAACGGATATTGCACATACAAATGTGGACACGACATCACCATAATGCTCTTCGTTGGTGCAATTTGATCAGCGTGCCACGAAACAATTTTTATTTCAGCTGAATTATTTTAGCCGATTTTTTTTGTTTAGATTTTTCTTTATAGAATTTTAGCGTTCTAAAAAGATTTTTTTGGAGGAAGGGGTGCGGAATCATAAGTATTTTTGATGACGAGACTCTGTAACTACAGCTAGCTCACTTCTAATTTTCCCGAACGGTTGCAGCAACAGTCAAAAGATCAGTGATAAATTGACGTAGAATAATTTTTTTTTTAAATTTAAACTGATGGGACGCAAGTATTATAGATATGAGAGCGCCAATAAAATTGATGAGAGCATGGAACAGTTTTTATCATATCTTCTTTTACACGTTTGTGGAATTTCGGGAATAATCTGTAGCCGATGTAGTGGGAAGGCTTCTTGGCCGAACAAAAGACTGTGAAAGCGTCATTTGCATAAATTAGCCGAGAGTTTCATCGTATTAAGGGGCGCCCATTTTCATCCGACTTTCGCAATGATAAGCAGTGCCTATGATGCTTTAAGGCCGTGATTGTCAAACTTTTCCTAATGGGTTTCTCTTCAGTTTCTAACAAAATCGAATAACTTCAGAGCTAACTTTTATTCTCTACCGTGCAAAACACTTTTTCAAAACTATTTCCACTTCTAATCTCGCATAACATTTTTAATTTAAATTTTTTGCGCCAATGCTCAAAATCGCGCATTTGTTAGATTAGGATAATTCATGCGAGCCTCGAAATAGTAGCTTCAGAACTGAAATTGTCAACATTTCTGCAGTGTCCAAATAAGTGCAATATTGAGCCAAGCTGTAGTATTGAGCCAAATTATAAGTAGTTTAGTAAAATGATGTTATATTTATCTCATTGATGCACTTTATCGCTTAAAATCTGCTGTAGATATTTCCACTGCATGGCAGTCTAAAGTTTGTGCTACAGGCAAACAAAGCTTAATTACAAATCAAAAAAAAAAAACTGCGGCAAATCCGATTGGAGTTCCTTGATCAAAAAATCAAACAGCATGAATGCTTTGTTAGGGGCTAGAATTATGCATTATACTCCCATTTAAACGGGTCATATTGAACAACGAACAGTGTTTCCAAGAAAGCGTTTCGTTTTCAGCAAGAACTCCGACCGAATTTGTCCATCTTTTTATATAAATAATACTAGTATTTATTTCATAGAGAGTTGATTACTCCTCCTATCGTATCGTGTCTGCTTAGAATCTGAGCTCCTTTTTCAGTAACGAGCTATAGTAGATCATTTATGTCTTTTTTTTTTGGCGTCTAGTCTATTATTTTTATGTAATAATAAGCTTTCACGCATGATCCGTTATTCTATGAGTCGCTCTCACTTATTCATTTACTCATTCGCGTTCGATATTCTCTCCTAACATTCAAAACTGGGCGTTTTTTTTTCTACCGAAATTCAAAAATTCGCTGCGCTTGTTCAGCAACGTCATTGCCATTTTTATGGAAATTTTATTTGAATTCTGATGTGCATTTATGCAAGTGTTCGAAATCTCTATTATACATGTATGTATGTTTTTGTCAAAAATAATTTTTTGACCGCCTTTATGTCTAGTTTGTCACCTTTAATAGATTACGTCTTGCCTCCGCTTTGCATCATCATATATCATACGCTGTAGTTCTTAAAATGTTTCTTTTGTTCATATTCTTAGATGCTGCATCTTTTTCAGTAATCACAACATATGCTATGCAGATTTTAATAAAATTGAAAGCTTCGCGAATATTAAAAACTCGATTCAAAAGTCTTTGAGAAAAAATTGCGGTTCAACTCTGAAAAATGTGATAGAAGCGTTTTTTGGATTTAGGGGCAGAGAATATTTTAATCACGCAAAAGTGCATCCATTCGCGCAAATTATTAAGTGATCCTAGTACGTTTCGAAATCTTGCAGCCGGGAAGACGGTAAATGTTGATTACAATGAATCGAATAACAGTGTGCTGGCCAGTGAAGATAAAAATTGAATGAAGAAAAGTGTATTAGAGACCCCGAATTTATTAATTCATGGAAATGAGTTTATGCATGTTAATCTTTCTTGTTTTGCGTTATTGCCTGCCTTCTATTAGTCTCTTTCACTCACATCATTTTATCGTATACTTTTCTTCTATCTGTGTGATTTCGGACTTTTTGCACGTCATGATCATCAAGATACGTGATGTTGATGTGCTTGATACCATCTTACAATGAGTGACATTCAATATTAATTATTATACTTATCGGTGCCAATGTACTTGAGGAAACGCGTTATATCGGCCAAGAAATCGAATGACATATTTATTTTGATCATTTTCAAGACGCTTGCCGAATGAAGGCTTCCATCAGCCAGTGCTGCTATTCAACTGAAGCTTCATCGGCTCTCGCACAATCTTCACCTACACGTTTCGATTGGTAATCTAGCAGAAAACTACCTACACAAAATGGCAGAAAGCTTCGATCTAACGACAGTCAAAGCCTTGGAATGCGTTGTTTCATCGATAATTGCCTCGTCTGAGGTGAGCATCGTTGTTGCCATCGTCTACCTAGAACATTGCTGTTTCTGTCATCATTGCGGTTTTGTTATGCAACAACCGCACTATTGAAATGAAAAATTTTCTTAGAGCGTCGCACTGAAGGCAAGACTCATTTATGGGAGCCCTTTAACGCACCACATGATGGATAATCGTAACGAAGAATTTTTTAGCAACTCTGCATTCAGTTTCTTATTCTGTTCGGGAAGTTCTTATACTTAACCAGCGCTTTTTGGGATATAATAACGCAGCCAAGCGGCGAACCGCCACAGATGATTTTGTGTTCTATATGTAGCCGCGCGCAAAACACCGTTCTGGGGATCTGAACCCGGGGACTTCAAAGACCCCCGTTTTATTGCTCTGGCGATCAAGTTCAGAATGGGGTTTTTTGTTGTGTGAGCTATTTATTTCAGCCATCTCTGTGCGTCGTAGTTCGTATGAAATTCTACAATGTTTCGTTGTGCTTTGGAAAGCGGTTGTATTGTCTAGAGGAAATGTTTTTTTTTTCCAAATTTGAAGTGGATGCTGTGTCGAAGATTGGATTTATTCAAAATAATGCCGGACACCTGCGGCGCGTAATTTTCAACCAAAAAGAGCTATTTCTGGCAATCACTGAGGATGATCATATGCCGAGGATTTTAACTTTTTCGAATTGTTTGTGATATTCTTTCAATTCTCACTGATCAAAAAATATTTTAATTATGACTTTGCTATTTCGTGGCACAATTGATGTCCAAGTGCTATGAAGCAGGTTCGCGCTAGCGTTTTGAAATATTCTGTAAGTGTTCGTTCAGTCCCGTCTAGAATTCCCTAGGATTTTGGATGGATATTATGCAAAATATATGTATCCTGCTCCTGTTTCTTGAATCTCATGTCTCTTTGGATTCATAAGCTTTGGTGGTTTTTTTCTTAGCATATACTTTCCGAACATCAAAAAAATTAACCAATCTTATTGAGGCTGCCTAATGAAAAGAGACGTTGAATTTTTGGAAAAGGAAATAAAATGAAGCGCATTTAAAAAAAGTTTCATTAACTTGAGATGATTATTCTAATTATTTGAAAGTTTAATGTTTTCCTGGTAGTTTGACCATGTGTGATCCCAAAAGTTGCATTAATTTTTGAAAAAAATGTGTTCAATAGAATTTAACGTAGGGCGGCAGTAGTTCAGTGGTAAAGCCCCGGCTTCGCATGCGGGTAGACCTGGGTTCGATTCCCAGCTGCTTTCCACCATACCATCTTTCATAAGCGCTGTTATTACGAAACCGACACAGTCACGAAGTCGTATTTTTATGTTTTCAAGCGCTTCAAAACCCATTTTTGTCGAAGGATATTTCCACCTCATAAGCCTTCCCTCGTGACCGTTTCAGTGTCTTGCCGGCTAACGAACATGTTCTGTCCGTTAACGAGTCCTCCTCTTTATTCACTTGCTTTTTCTAAAACCCAACGTCTCTTTCATCAAGCAGTGCCAATAACATGGGTCAGTCGTCGATGTCAGGATTCTAAGAACGTGGAATGTTTATAGATTTGCAAAACTTCTCGGTAATCGAGGAAAGAAATGCCTTATATTTGAAATAATTATGTCCAGATTCCTTTATTTCGTATATTGTTGGGACAGATGACTGATGCTGTTTAGAGTCACAAATTAGTTGTGTTGTGAATAGTGCTGTATGGTTCATATCCTTAGATAAATATCGGTTTCCCGTACTGTGCATGCGAATTTTCCATGAGCTTTGCTATGATTAATTCTTTTGCAATGCTGGTTTACTCACAGTTCACATGACGAGCATTACTTCAACAGTTCCCAAAATAACATACATTCATTGATTTCTTCATATTGCAGATTTCAGTTCAGTTTACTCCTTCCTTTTTCCTGCTATGATAAAGCAAAGCTTTGTAAATGAATTGAAAGCTTTTTTTCCTTGAACGATAACAATCTTCCTCAGCCGTTCTCTGGACCACTTCCGTACGATCTTTTGTTTCACTTTCTATTCCAAAATTTTTAAAATTAGGATGGCTATTAAGTCGTTCAGCGGATATGCGAAAACATGCAAGACGTAATTTTAAAATTTTTCAAGAAAAACTTTTCTTGGCTTGCGCTGGGAAGAATTTTGCCTTGCATCGGATGCGCATCACGAGAGCGACACAATTTCGGATCGATAACGCAAGGAAAATACACTTTTGTAGATATTGGACGCTATGATGTTCTTTGCGTTTTAGCATTTCAGGCTGTATTTTAATGAAATCCACTATTATTGAATCGGCTCTTTGCTCTTAGTTTATGGCTCACTAGCGGTATGATAAGACTTTCTTGTGTTATAATCCGGCGGCCCACTCATGATGCAATAGATGTGATAGCCTAAACGGACTCGGGGCTCAAGGGCGAAATGTTCCAGTCTAGGCAAAATGTGCTTTCGTTATTTCGAAATAATAAAGGTCTCAGCAGATACATAAATCACTGTCGTTTGCCATGCCGGGCCGTATAAGACAGTTGAGACAGCATTTCTTGAATTCATCCATCTGTGTCCGGCTTGCTGCTTCTCGTTGTCTTTCGTGGTAAATTTAGCGAGTATACTTAATTGCTGGTACGTCAAAACAGCTCGTTCGGAATTCAAGTGAAGTGATGTTGTATTCATATTCCACAATATGAAATGCATTTTGAAAAATGACCATATGTGGCAACGGTTTGACTGAAGTTATATTACGTTGAGCAGGACACGCCACCAAATATTGTCCTACTTGTTGAGAATAAAAAAAATGATTTGGCGCTCAGCATTTTAGAGCCTATCAAGTTAGCGCTCTCCAGTGCCTGCGTTTGCTTGAATTTTTCAAAGATCCTTATACTGTTTGTTAAGTGAATGATTGTGCCTCTTGTAAAAGGTAGGCTTTTTTTTAAACAAAAAATTTTATTTATGCTTCAATATGTATCCACTTTCTTAAGTAAGGCTATTAGCTACCGAAATAATTTGCTATGCGTATACGTACCTCTTTAGGATATTCGTCAGCGTAAATCTGAATAAGAAAGTGGTCCATTTCTCTTCATCGAATCAGTTAGTTATGATAAGGAGATACGCATGTGACAAAAATATTGCTTTGTAATGGGTGTAGAGTTTGTAAGTGTTTATTTTATAGGCTTATTTTCTGTATTCTTTACCACCTGTGATTGAGGAGGAAAAGCTTAGGATCCGCATATTAGTGCACGAAAGTTAGAAATTTCGGTGGTATTTAAATTTTAATTTTGCTTTAAATCCTTTCTCACAACGCGAATGTTAATCCGAATGCCAATGTTTTGGAACAATTACTTTTTCATTTCTAACATTTTTTTCCATGCCTTTTAGGAACTTCATGATCAAACAGTCGCGACTTTTGTTGTAGAAGAATTCTTCGAATGATTCTTGTTACTTGTTTACTTCTTGGAGAAGAAAGCGAACAGTTATCGTCGCACTTAGCAAACGGCCTTCAAGAAAGCGATGAGCACATCTCTGCGACTATTAATTCATGTGCTAGGGCACATACTTTGTTACTGCTTAAGCTGGTTATTGGAAGTCTAGGTGAGCGCATAAACTAAAATTAGCGGCGATTTGCCTTACGATTTTTAAGCACATTGCACTTATTGTTGCTTTCCGTGCCACTTCTTTGACACGCTTTGTTCGAGTTCTTTGACAAGCTGTTATTTGTAATTTGTGGTGGCCATTATATGTATATTGGTGATTCCCATAAAGCATATTAGCTGCGCTCGAACCGACCCGCAGTTTTAGCTTTACGTATTAACAAAATATTCATAGCATGGTGAATTGGGAGCGATTACGAAAACATTTCGCCTTATTTCGTTCTTCTCTACAATATGCAATTTGAGCTGCTGAAGGTACCATATGATCATAAATGAGCTCATACGACCATTAGCTTGGTGTCCAAATAAAAGAGGGATAAACTGAAAGGTGACTGGTATTCTGTAGTCGTCGAACTCAGAATTTGTCTAAAGATGCGACCACAATTAAATCCTTCACCCGCGCCCCTGGATACGCTTTTATCAAAACGCTATAGACCAAAACTGTTGCGTGTTTAGAAAGATGCATGGCGAAGAGACTCTGGGCGTTAAAAACTGAATGCTGCATTCCGAAACTGGAACTACAAAAGCAACTAATGTGTTCGCAAGAACATGAGCGAGAACAATCGTTATTACGCATGATTTGTGAATTCCAGTAAAGCATGATATTTTAGTGCTCGGAATTGTGTCTTTAAGGTTAGCCGAGTGATTAAATCTAAATGGCTTCAGTTCTGCGTAAGTAGGAAGCTATGCTGAGTGACTGTATGTGTGACAGCATTTTTAGAGCAGCAGCAAATAGAACCAGCCTGGGTTTAAACCTTTCCAATTGTAGAGAGAGTTCAATCAAGAAGTACTGTATAATTGGCGTCCGGTAATGAAGGAGCATCACTTTTTTTAACTTAACAAACTACGTTTGCTTTCCTGCATGAACGTATGAGCTTTTAAGATCTTAAATTCTTGAAATATGGGAGGGGGGGGGGAGGGTGGTTGGTTGAGCGGTAAGGGTGTTTATTGAACGCGTGTACTAGTTGAAAATTGTTATCCAAATATCGCTTGCAGTTATCATTGCATGCTTTCAACTGTTTTTTTTTTCGTAAACAGATGTTCGGCCCAATGCGAGACGGAGGTTTTCTCAAAAGTGTGCTGCCTGCCAGGCTACGTAGCTTTCTGTGATAACTTAGAGTGTTTTGTTCCTTATCATCTTGCTAAACAGCACTCATCGTAACGGTACAAATCGCCTGAATAGCAAGATAAAGAAAATGAAAGATGTTTTCGTAAGTTTTCGGGAAAGAAAGACGGTCGGTTCCAAACCTGAAAATAAGGAAATGCAAAAAATCCCAAATATTGCGTTTTCAGCCATAGTGATCTGAAATTTGCCAAACTATTCCGCATAGGAAGTCTGATCTCTTTCGTGTCCCCCTTGTTAAGGTGCTCAAAGTTTTCCGTTCATCTGGCTGACTAATTAGAATGGTAAAGCGGCGGAAGTTGGTCACTCTATGTTTTCAGGCAATCGAATTCAGAGTGGGAGAGGGGGGGGGGGGGGGGGGAGGGTGGTTGGTTGAGCGGTAAGGGTGTTTATTGAACGCGTGTACTAGTTGAAAATTGTTATCCAAATATCGCTTGCAGTTATCATTGCATGCTTTCAACTGTTTTTTTTTTCGTAAACAGATGTTCGGCCCAATGCGAGACGGAGGTTTTCTCAAAAGTGTGCTGCCTGCCAGGCTACGTAGCTTTCTGTGATAACTTAGAGTGTTTTGTTCCTTATCATCTTGCTAAACAGCACTCATCGTAACGGTACAAATCGCCTGAATAGCAAGATAAAGAAAATGAAAGATGTTTTCGTAAGTTTTCGGGAAAGAAAGACGGTCGGTTCCAAACCTGAAAATAAGGAAATGCAAAAAATCCCAAATATTGCGTTTTCAGCCATAGTGATCTGAAATTTGCCAAACTATTCCGCATAGGAAGTCTGATCTCTTTCGTGTCCCCCTTGTTAAGGTGCTCAAAGTTTTCCGTTCATCTGGCTGACTAATTAGAATGGTAAAGCGGCGGAAGTTGGTCACTCTATGTTTTCAGGCAATCGAATTCAAGTTTGACATAGAATTCCGCTTTGGTATTTTGGTACATATTGGTTTTTTGATAGCTCTCATTACATCAACAGTCCTAGACAAGGACGTATTCAGCTTGGCTTTCCTGTTCGTTTAATTGCGCGTTTCAATTATTCTCATTCCATGCCTATTTTCTCATTCCAGTGCCTTTTTGAAATTTGCAGCAGTTGATGCGTTAGGAATCCTGAAGAGAAAGGCAGCGAGCGTAAGCGCTGATTCGAAAATGGGAAATTTTATTAACTTTAGATTTGTCTAGGACAAAAATTTTGTCCTGATAATTCTCCACCGTTTGGATCGTTCTCAAATCCAGAGCCCATGTTACATTGTCGGAAATTTTTTTTTTCACTGTTTTCAACTATCAGAGTTTTTCTAATCACCTAAGCGCAGATTATTTCCATCCATCATTTATGATTCTTGTATTTTTATAGGCGCTTCACGAAGATTTCTATTTCAATAATTGAAAATTTTAAAACAATTCAGTGCTTAGACTCCGCGCTCTTTTAACCACCACGTGAAATTGAAGCAGCGGCGACTCTAGTGATCATTTATGATTTCAGGTTAAACATGTGAAGTCGACTGACGAAAAATTTTTCCGGAAACTGGTAACATTTTCGTTTTTTTTTCAAGTTGCCGACTTAGAAGAAACAGCTGAATTTTTTTGAAATTTTCATGTGAAAAATTTATGAAGATTTTCGATGTTCGTACGCTATTTGAGCAAAATTCTTTCATTTTTTCCATTATTGACTCTTTAGCATCTTTCTTTCAATTGCGTTTTACGAACGAAGCAGATAAATAGAGCAAACACATTGTGGCCGCTCGGCATTTATGGCTGCTAAACTAGGCGATCATAAATTTTTGTTTAATGTTGCGCTTAGTAACTCGCATATTTATTTTGGTGGCGCATTTTAGCGCTTATTGAGTGATATTCGGCGGAATTCGAATAAAAATGAATATCAGTTATGCGAACTCCGTTTTAATGTGAATTTTTTCTCAGTGTTTAATAGGCGTTAACAATTCACTATGTAGCATAGAAATATCCGTTGAAATTTCTCTAATATAATTTGTAATACAAGTTGTAGACTGCAAGAACTGGGTATTGTATACGCTTTTTGCGATCATGCCTAAAACAATCTAATAATCGAATAAATATCCGAAAATGAAAAGAAGAACGCTTAACTAGGCACAAACATTTCTACTGAACTTGCGATCGACAGCTGTTTATTGATGAGCATTGTGATGCGTTGTCGTAGGATGATTTTTTCATGAAATCAGAACTTTTGGCGTTCATTTTCACAAAACTTTGGTGTCCCTTTTCCAACAATTGCCCACCTCTTTTGTCAAAATTCATATTTCGCAACATTTTTAATGCGTAATGCCCATCTATAACGTTCTGCATCGTATGAGCGCATATTTCGATTTCAGTAATTCACCTTTAAAATCGACTATTCCTCTAACCTATATTTAGCAAATTAGGATATTCATTGCGCTAAGGTTCATATAGAACTCGACAAAGCGCTTCCAATTTTTATTTGAGACGCCTCGCTTAACCCTAGATTATTTATGCTAAATTCCAGTGCAAAATCTTCTTTGGTTCACGAATTGAAATTGCTGACT
This sequence comes from Toxocara canis, assembly GCA_000803305.1. Taxonomy (NCBI): domain Eukaryota; kingdom Metazoa; phylum Nematoda; class Chromadorea; order Rhabditida; family Toxocaridae; genus Toxocara; species Toxocara canis. The sequence continues at coordinate 174,975 of JPKZ01000401.1, read as the reverse complement.
GGACTGACATATAAATACATGCAAAGACATGTGTGACCCATGATGCACATTCGCTGCGGCGTGAGCGCTTGAAAACGTACTATGAACTAATTCAAATTTTTTGCATAACCGTTTAGAAAGGTGCTCCAAAATAAGAGTTGGATTGCAAGCTTTGAAAGGGTAGTGGCAGATTGGGTTTTTATCCGCAGTGTGGGAGGTTTTGGGCAGCGAATCGCTTTTCGGGATATGCAAGGACTTCCAAGAGTAAGTTCATTTTCGGAGCGGGGAATTTTGACTTGGGATATCGCCCGAAAAACGAGTTGTTTGAGGGCCTACATCTCAGTGAACGCCTCTTCAAACAAAAACTCTATTCGCCATATTCGTTCACGTTTTCTGAAGAAAAAGTTTGATGTTTTAAATCTTTAGAAGTTGTCATGCGTGCGACGTGAAATAAAACCATCCAATAACGGAGAATGATTCTGGCTGGGCTATAAGGTCAACGCTTCCCATAGATTAGCCTTTCTTTGACGGTAATGGAGTAGTTTTTTTGAGGCAATTCCAGAGAGTCCAAGCTGCCGACTTTAACTATAACAGCTTATGTGAGGACGAAAAACTAACAAATTATTTGTTAGCGTTTTTATTAGGGCGTATTGTCTATCGCTGACATCCGGCGAATGGGATTGTAACTTCGGGAACCTCACCGAACGCCTTCTTTAGAAATTTGGTATTGCCTTGGCACTTCTTACCTTTCTATTAGATTTTGTATATGGGCAGCTTCAAAAATCATTTGACATTTCTTTGGCTAAATTGTTGGAAATCCGGTGTAGATTCTTTCTTCTTGAACGTTTTCACGGATCGACGGGCGATTTGATGTAAGGGAAAACTGCCATCGTAGATTGATACGTAAGCAGCCGCCGATTCGGGCTGACCAAATAAATCATCGACACATTCGTCGCATCTGAACGGAAGCGCTCTCCTGGTGTACTGTTTCGTCATTACCAAGCTTTTGCGATCCATTAAAGCTACCAGTGGTAGTGAAAGCTTATCTCTAACAACGAATGTCGTCCTGATGATGCATTTATGTTGCGTCACCCACACACTATAGATTTTTTTTTGTTTGAAGCGAAGATTTTCCGAAAACACTGTTGTTCTTCGGTATATCGAGTGCTAGAGAGCTTCTACGATGGTGAACAAATTACTGCTTGCAAGGATCGAGACAAATCAGGAATATCCCGTCTGAGCTCACCTATTTGCCTGGTCTGGGGCATTTCCCATTACCAATGTAACACCGTCAGTGATAAAATTTCCAGCTGTTTTCTAGGAAAACAGAACATGTTCATGGATCATGCTTCTTGAACTCAAAGCTGTACGACGTATAGCTTCCCTCGAAATTGATCCGCCTTTGTCCAGCGAAATTTACTTACATCATTTCTAAAATAAAAGCGCTGAGAGCACCTATGATCAGTCCTTCCACTCTCCTCCTTCCGCTTTCCTGTCGCTTTCGAACAATTGCGTGCGAGCCTTATAAACTCGGAGGGAATTTTACGGTTAGTTCTCCAGTCCTCTCGCGACTTGTGTGTTCTCATCCTTTCCTTCCTTTGGGGTGATGGTAGGCGTTGTCTATGTGTACTGGAGCTACTTGAACATATTCGGCCAAAATAACGCAGTGCTCATTCTTATTTTGTCCTATACGGTTTCATTGTCAGATCAATTGTTGAACGAAATGCCCGTTTCGCCTTTTTCTAGTACCCTTTCACAATTTGATAACAGGAATGTCAAATAAAAGCCTGAAGAGGTTTCATTATGACGAATATATTATTGATTTGCGGTGATCGAGCGAAGTCGAGAATATTCGAGCTGAATTCACCTACTTCGTTGATTCTGTGCTGTTCACATCCTCTGCAGTTGTATCTTTCGCCGTTTCGGAAAAGTTCTGCTTTTCATGCCGTCTTAGATCGGGGTTGTTGGCCTTAAGACTATCTCTAAATTTGTTGTTATGTTTGCTCGCTATAATCTCGATTAATGCGATCGTAGAAGGGCTGAGCCGTAGCTATATCTGGTCGTACTGGAATGTTCCTCGCAGTATGCAAACGCTAAAAGATTAATGGGAATGAATGTAGAGTCTTTATTCGGCCCAACCAAATTCCGCCGATTAGTTCAACACGGCAAATACGTTATGCCGTTCTGCAATCAAAATACGAACCTTGTTTTGTTGCTACTCTTCCAATCATTCTAGAAGAAAAGAAATATTGTGAAGATTCAAGTTCTCAAGCATTACTGTTTCTAGCCAAAAGCAAGATTGTAGTTGCCAAGATTTGTTGTTACAGTTGTCCAGCTATAAACTTTTTCTTAACGAATCGGTGCGCCAGGGCACCTAGTCTTGCTTATGCTTGACGAGTCTCGACGTTCACTCAAAAGTGTCAATTGCTGCCACCGTTCATCTCATCGGAAAACAACACCCATTTCTTTGTTCTAGTTTTTTTTTGCTCGCTTTCGTGCCATTTGACTCAATCATTTTCGCTTAGCTTACGTTCGTTTAACGAACACAGTTCAGCGATGTACTTACTTCCTTGAGCATAATAAGACCCTTCTTGTCTGGCCGACTGGAACAGTTGGAGAACCAGCTTGGGATTTTGAAAAGCTCCATTCAAAGAATTGACGTTTTTTTTGCCACCTTTTCGTTTTCTGTTCAGTTTTCCTATTTTTCTTGTTTTCTTCTATTTGCTTATGATGATCTTCTTCTTTCAGCACATTGCATAGAAGAATGTCTGGGACTGCTTTGCCTGAATATAGTTGAAGGAAGAAAAACTAAAAAAGTTGGAAACACGGAATGATCAGAGTTTCGGTTCATGAAAATATTTTTGGTGCTCAAAGATTTTATCGTTCTTTAAAAACTTTCGTTATGGCAATTCAGTTCTGGAGCATCAAGCTTCTCCATTATATAGAGGATAATTATGTGCTTGTTGTTCTGATATGACATTTTTATGCTCAAAGACAATTACATGTTCATATAATATCTCTATTACTAGAAGCAGTCTCGGTCGTTTTGTACTTAGTTCCCGCGCAGCAGTCGCTTCCCTTATATTTTAAGCAAAAATTTTTGCTTAAGCACATACTTGGGCAGTGCTTTATTTGCTGTTATTCACGCATAACGTTGTATAGTGACTTTTGTTAGCATTTGGTTAACGTGAACATAAATTCCATTTTTACCTTTTTTTTAAGCTAACCATTTTTTTTTAAATCGAACGATGCTATGTGTTAGGAATGGGCACTTCTCTTAAACATCTACGAAAGCTGCTGCGATGTCTTGTTTTTCGAAAGTAGCTATCTGACCGCAACCTGCATTCACAACTCTTATTTGATCACACCTGGAAAGCCGAAACAGGTGCGAAAAACGATTGAACGAACATGAAAGCCGCTCTCTTCTTGAGCATTTCTTGAATAGTGCACTTTTGGTGCCGTATTTATTACTTTTTGTTTTATAAATGTTTCTTTTGTTTGGGAAACCAGCTTAGACTGATGTTATTAAAGTGTTGTCACTCACTTCTTAGAAAGTACTGCTTAAGAATTTCCTCAGACAGTTACTTCATTGACTGTGTTTCGTTTAAGAATGTTGTTTGATGACAACTTGATAACGTTTGTTTGTTTGATGGGTAACGTTAGTGTTGTGCAGAATGGAAAGTTCAATGAATTTATTTTAATGAGTTTTTCACATGAAGTTTCGTTCGACGCATGCAATTACAGATGAGGACATTTCAAAAAAATTCCCGAGAGAAAACTTTTTCCTCATCAATTACTGTCAACAATTTGTTAGCATTCATCGAGAAGAGTTGGCCAGATCACAGAAAGAGTTGCGCCGTTGCAAATTCTGCAAACAGGCTTCAAGTGAAAATATTAAGTTCGAAAAGAGGCCGCAAGTATTACAAAATAAGACCAAAACTGAGAAGTTTCCACGGAATGTGGCTAGGAGGTATTTGTTTCCTCATAACATGTATATGACATATCGAAGCAAACGGAATTTAAAGTGTGCTTTAAAATATTCTCATCTACTTCCGCTAAGATCCACTTCCTTTACAGTTGCTTCCCTAGCGAGCTGAAATTTTGTCGTCCACTCTAATGCAGTTTAAATATAAATAAGTTTGTTTGGTTTTGGTGAATTTGAAATCTCCGATTTTATATGAGTGATTCATGTCGTTTTGTTGTATGACATAACGAAAGTTTTTTCCATTACCTTGCTCCCTTTTTTAAAGTTACTAATTATGATTACTTTTTAAATGCCTAGTTTCTCTTCAACAAAAGTTTCTGGTAGCTAAAAGTGTTAGCACTTCAGAACAAATCCTCAGATGTTTTCATTGTTTCTTTTTTTTTGGAGATCCTCTTTGTTTTACCATTCAAAAGAAAGGGGAAAAAAGCGAGAGACTAAGGAACGAAGAAAGAATAATGGCTTTTCGATACTGATGAATGAACGTCTTTTTGATCAATGAAGGTCAGCTGGCCTAAGCTCAGCCGTGAACACTCCATAAGTCAAAATTGAGACAGACGGCGAATCGACTCTGAGAAAACTGCCTGTGAGGTCTCCGATGCAAATAAACTGCCGTCAGGACGCGACAAATGATCGCAAGGAATGGGCAACTTTTTTCCGCTTCGTTTAGGAGTCAAACGAAATAGGGATTTCAATGATTGGGCTGTTTTTGGATACAATTCCTAAACGATTCGAAAATCAGCGATTTAAGCGGTTTTTTTGGACGATTCATAAAAAATGGTTTTTAAAAAAATATCTCTTCGACACGAATTTTCACCAAAATAGTTTGACTGGTGCGAATTTGCGAGAAGAATGACTTAAATACGTTGATAATGTTTGTGAAAGAATCAAATTTAGTTTAACTCGATTTCTGTGCAGCAGCATTGCCTGGCAGTTGATACCGCACCGACGGCATTCAGCATTCCCAGCAGATGATTCCCAAATCGCGCAATCACGCTCGTTGGGGACCATCCCACAATGCGGAAGACCACTGTGCTTACTGATTCAACCCAGACGCATAATCCAGGCAAAGAGGATTTCCTTGAGCAGGACCTTTCTTTCTGCTGAAGGGCACTTTGAGAAAAAAAAGCGACTGCCAGCTAATTATTTGCTTTTTTTTTCGGTGTAACAAAATAAGAGAGGTTGTATTTTTTTGCATCGTTTTTATGGAAAACTAATAAAAATCTTCCTTAGATGACATTTCGGAATGGAAACCTTAAAAATGACATGGATTGTGATTCGAAAAATAGTTCAGTTTGAGCGCCAATTTCGCTCTCGAAGAATGGATCAATTTGACCTAGAGAGTACAATTTGTGTAATGAATATAGGCTGACGTCATTCGTGTTCACTGAAAGTTTTTTATTTATTAGTTTCACTACTTCAAACTTGATGAGTTTTGATAGTGGAAAATTTACAAAATAAACAAAAAATATTCGAAAACAATGCATGTGACCAAAAAGTGACTCTAGTTTTCTTAACCAAGCCTTCTTAGTTCCGGAATACTTGGCGTTCCGGTCGCCAGCCGAATTCCATGCACACAAAAAAAAGTGCTCAGTTATGGTCGTTAACGATTTTACCAGTTGTTCGCCTAAATACATCTGTGAACAAAATCGTCAACAAATATGCTTGCTCGTTAGCTTAGCTTATGCGCAGGCAGTAGAATCTTTTTTTGTAAGTCATTAGCAAGTATGCTTACAAAAAAATGATTTGCGGGTACATTAAAGCCGATTTGCTGAAAGCGCTTTCCTACAATGAACTCGTACTTTGGGACTAAGTAATAGTGACTGAAAATGCGTCAAAAATGGATTGAATTCGTTGAGCCACAACTAATATTGATGTGTTAGTTTAGGCAGTTGTGTACGAACATGTTGATTGTATAACCAATTGACCCGTCCATTATTTCATTGTTCTTTTTTCTTGTGCTACTATTTTGAGCGATAAGTTTGAAAAAAAAAACTTTCTGTTAAACGAACCACCTTCACTGAGAATCCGATCTGGTAAGAATGCTAAGAAATGGAATTCGTTTTAAAGAAGATCAACTTGCAAATGGCAGAGTAGATGGATTGTTTTCTTCTCTGAGCGCTTCTACCGGCTGTTAGATGCTGTCTGCTTTATTGCCGCCTCAAGTCATTCAACGAGAAAAGTAATCCCCTAAGGCACCTAATTGTTCCGCCGCTTTAGTTTTTTCTTTTTTTCCTTTCATTGTCACTATCTTCTGACCTACTGAAACGATGCCTTCTCTTGTTCTTATGTTTCATTTTATTCCTACTTTATGGCGCTTTGAGTCGTCCGTATTAGTCATAATGTCTCCAGTAATGTTGCTGTGGTAAAATTAGATGTTTTTAAATTTTTATAAATCCACAACAGTATAGAAACGATGATAAAACTTGAAGAAAAGAGGAGGAGAGCAGTATTTTCTAAAAAGTGGTTATTAGCATTAAAAAATAATGGCTTAGTGCCTACGGAAACGATATTTGTTATACAGTTGCACCTGATCAAAAGAATGCTTCATTGCGGCACCGCTTTTTCCTATCCGGTCTGTGTTTGATGGGCTATTCAATCCTTCCGCGCTTCGCATGCGATCGAAAATCGCTCTTCGCACAACGCTCATCCTGCCGTAGTACTTTTCCGCAGTCTAGAAGGAATGGGTGCTGCAATAATTTTGCTTGTTAGCGACGTTTTCTGACGTTTGTCTTGAGAAACGTTCAAATGCTGGACCAAACTGAAGCACTAATTAGCATGCGCCTATGCCAGCACTGAGCAAACAGTGAGATTCTTTTTCATATGCAAAATTAGCGTAACATTTCTGGCCACTTTAGTTCAGAAGATGTTTCCTTGCATCGAATATAGCAGTAAGACCTCCTCCCCCTCCTCTCGGTCTTTTCCTGTTTTCGTCGAAATTATATAAACCAAAACAACCGAAATAACTCCAAACAAAGCATGCAGAGCCTTTTGCCATTCGTAGCATTTCGGATGTAGATGAGTATTCGAAATGAAAACTGTGCAGAGGAAACGATTTTGCGGCCAACTCTTGTAGTTGTGATTAATCTCGAAATTTTTTACGTTTTTGAAATTTCGACTACAACTATTATTGGTTGACTTCGACTGAGGATTTGATTTTTAGAGAAATTATCACTTTCCGTTCTATATGGCATCAACTGCAAATCTGCATACCTTAATTTGCTGCAGTGCTCATTTAAACGTTAACCTAAAATCACCTATGCGAATAAGTTTTATGATAGTGACAATTCGTAGCAGTGATTGAAATTTTAAGGGCGCGGTTTTTTTTTGTTTGCAAAAGTCGACATGACATAAACGATATAGTGAATTTTGAAGCGAATCAGAGCGATTAATAGCGAAAGGTTTTGCGAGTTTATTTTAGCGGTTTATGGTTGATGGTTTCTTAAATGCCTTATGGTGCAAATATCTTAATGCCTAAGGCGCTTTTCGAGAATTTCAAATCCACTCTATTAGTCTGCTTATTTGCGCAGCAACAATGCGTTTTATCGTCAGTAGAGTTGACCTAGTGTGTCAACTTATATGCTAGTATTACAGAAAGTCATCTGTCGGTGGTTGTAGGGAAGGGCGAAGAATCGGATAGTGGAGGAACTGGAGGAAGGGGGAGGGGAGTCATTTCATTAAATTGGCCTATACTGGGGCATCTTCCTTTTTTCTTGGAATGGCGGAGATACTCCATTTTCGTTGGATTTGGATCCTAGAGATGTGAATGTTTACGTCTGATGATGATGAAATTTTGAACGCAAACTGAATAGCGCTAATGAAACCCTCAAAATAGCATTGCATATGCCTTTTTTGGCTGGCTTCAGCGTTGAGTTTAACTCTCTGAAACCGTTAGCAAATTTTGTTTAGGAATAGAGACGTTAAATGCACCGTTACTTCTTGCTAAAATTATGTTGTGAAAAGATTTTTGCAAAAAAAAAAAACAACTGAAACTGAAGAATTTTGTTGCGTTTGAAATCAAATGAAATTTCGTTTTCCGTCACGCTCGATGTTAGGACGATAAAACAACGCATAAACGATATTGTTACGCAGGTTTTTTTTGTGATAAATTTTAATACAGATGCTGTGTATA
>JPKZ01000401.1:130156-166028 GCA_000803305.1 Toxocara canis | reverse complement strand
GGGGGGGGAGGGAAGGGGTGAATAGTTGCGATTGCGCACAGCGAACATCGGCACACCGGTCTACGCAAATATTTACATTGGTTATCATATGGAGAGTGGATTATTATATCGAATCGGCCACACAACTTGGCTGCTGCAATCGACTGGGCCTTTTTTGTACAAGCAAGTTCTTAGGGCATGATCTTCGAGAGCTAAGAAGTTGAAACGTTATTAAAAACGTTTAATGCTAGCTGTCTGTAAGCATACATATTTTCTACCTTGATCAACGGACTGTTTGATACGAAAGGTTTAAAGAAGAACGAGAAAGGAGATAAGTATGGAAGAATACTAAGAAGAAAAAGCTAAAGTTGATGAGCGTTTAATAATTCAGCGAGCTATCGTCTGCCATTCGTCTAGAGTTGAATAGAATCACCAGTGTAAATTTTCGATTTTTCTCTTAATTTTGCTGGAAGCGATCATCATATTCTCGTTCGTTTTTTTAGAATAGAGCGTGAACTATGGCGCAAAATCGTCGTCAAAATGCGGTATGCATATTTTATAGCCGTGCTGCATGAATTCTGGCTGGTCATCATCTTATGACAAGAACAACAACAATCAACAGCAATGCGCATTTGCAATTGGCATAAGACGACGCCGTGCACACTCGTGTATGAAGTCACATGCAATTGAATTGCACATTGGTGAACAATATAAAACTTTTCCTGCAACTGGTGATGACACAACTCATACGCTAATTGGTGGTACTCATGTGAACAACACGTGCGAACGGCATTTTATCGGCGAATTGCACAACTGTTTCTCTGAGGTTTACGCACCTGCACGTAGATGGTTTCGATCCAAGTCACAGGTATAGTTACTCATCCGCTCATTTTTCTTTTCATTTTTGCTTATCGATCAAACTTTGCGCGTCGCAGTCTTATTTTTTGAATTCGAAGTACTACTCTATATATACGCCGGAATTCTTCATACTGTTCAGCAACTGTCATCTTCATGTCTTCACTCAAAGGGCAAGAAATAGATGTTTTCTTCACCCCCCTTCCCCTTTCTCCGCCATCTGCAGTAGGCAGTGATGGGGTCGGAAAATGGGGTTAGACAGATGACATGGGGTGGGGGAGGAGGGGGGGGAGGGCTGGAGGGAGGAGGGGAGGAGGCCATTCATGCGGGGAGGCCTGACAGATGCAAACTAAATAACCAGAAATTGTTATAACATGGTGCGGATAACTCCTTATGCTTTCTTTTGTGGCGCTACTGAAACTGATTTACTGCTTCACTTTTTAAATGCTTTCTATTCGTTCTTGCTGTGTTCTTTGTGGGAACAACAACAAAAACGATCAGCAAGTGTGGTATGTGTGTTGCACACGATTGGTAGACAAATATTTAGAACAGAGCTTCAAGAAAATTAATTATGCAAAATCGCGTCATCATTATCGTAGCGATATGTAAAGCGGGATAACGTCCGATCTGTTTCGCTTGAACGAATGCCCTCATACGCTGAATTAGCTTTCTTCATTTAAGAACTGTGCACGTAACCAAAAACGTATGCGATCTACCTCTAAATATGGGGTGATCTAATGGCTATACTAATACCGTGCTTCACTTGCTCACATTCTTACAGTAGTATACCGTGGAAATCGCTGTTGAATCACACTATTCTGTACCATACGTAAAAATATGTCTCATGTTTGCATTGAGGCACAGCAAGAAGTGACAATATTTGAGAATAGGGGTACTCCATTTGCACATTTCCAAACAAATTTTTAAAGTAAAAATTTCGATAAGATGCAGTCTCTCTCCTAGCAGTTTTTTCCTACTCTTCGCCGACTGTCTGAGTTTGGTATAATCTAACCTACGCGAATTCCTGGACTGCACCTTGCTGCACTTCCTCTGCTTTTTCGGCAGATGTGCCTTTACATATCTATACTTCTGTGCGCTAAAATATGTGACTATTATTCTGTATTTCTTGACGACAAATCAAACTATGCCATACTTCACCTTAGTATCGCACAGCTTAATAGAGTGAAACAAAGTACATTAAATACACTATGATATTGTAAAGCATACTTCGGTATAGTGCTGCACAGTAGTGTGAGCGGTATGAAAAACATCGGTGTTCGAATAGATCTCGAGAAGTGATGAAACAGAAACCAAAAATAGCGCATCGTTGCAATTTCAGAGCATTTTTTTCTCCGATTGGGAGAGGGGCGGAGTGCGGGAGGAGGGAGAGGGGTGACCTTTTTCGGTGCCTTTCTTGTTCTTATCTTCGCGGCAGCGAGTTTTCAATGCTAACTCTAATTTAAAGCGAACAAGGCTGCGATTCAACAAGCCATTGAAAGCGAGTGAGAACCCTCATGAAAATTCTGGCCGCCTAACAAACAGGCTTCCGCTCACAAAAATCCCATGTTGTGATTGTTTTTTAATTATATTTTAATCGTTTTAGGTCGTCAGTATTAGTTCGAGTATTAAATGAGGTCGTACTGCGTATTGCGATGGCACCGTTCCCCTCTGTAACGCTACTGGTTGAAGTAGAACAGGAAATAGAACTGTGTCGTTGAAACGAAATGCCGCCAATGTTTAGCTAAATTAATCGAATGTTTGCGCGAGATTTGTCAGCTGCTTCTTAGCTAACGTTTGTGCATATAATGATCGTTCACGTTGAATGGCTTGCTGTTTACGATTACACATTTTGCAAACGTGTGACTGTTTGGCTTGGATTGCTGAGAGTTTTTTGATGTGAATATTATTGATCTTAGTATATTTTCTCCATTTCCGTTTTGAGATTATCGATAATTTTATTGAGGAAATGCGCAGGTATTTTGAAAATCACGCCTTTATTCAGGCCAGCAAAACCTGTATTTTTTTTGTGCCGCTTCATTCCTTTACAAGTTAGTGTGATTCGTTTCCAATATGTCTTATCTGCATTCTCCTCTCATGACCACCTGAATGCTTCATTACGCCATGGCTGCACAAGAGTTTCAAAATTTTCGGATATCTGATGGTTCCCAGCATCGTCGGCCTTGTCCTCTTTTCTTACACGTAGTAAAAAGCATCTTTCTTTGTTTGAGGGAGTTTTCGCCTGGATCGAAATGGGGAGTGACATCTCTCCTCCGTCTTAGCAGCAGAGCTAGGCAGAGATTTTGTCAAGGTGCTTGCTGTTTTTTCATGAAAGTGCTTGCTGTTTTTTTTGTCTTTTCTTTCTAATGCCATCCTACGACTCATATATGAAATCTTGGATGAGTTTTATGTTTGAAAAAAAATAAAATGAATGATGGTATAATCAAATATATGCCAAACGTTGTCGATATTTAGATACAGCATTGTAGAAAATGCGTTAAACAGATTTTTTTTCACTTTTTTTAGTTATGCAAAATAATTATTTGCATAGCTGAGCAGAATTTTTTAAGTAATTTTTTCAAGCCATTATACAAATGGTGTTCAATTCGTTTTGTATGAGCGGAACTTCAACAATTTGCCTAATGTGTTGCGTTTTCTCTGTGCTCATTTTTGTTTACACGTTATTTTTTCTTTTCTACCTGTATGTGATTTTGACTATGTAGGTTGTAGCTGCTCTTGGTCTTTTAACGCAACTTTTCGGTATGTACAGCAAACGCAACATTTATATTCTCGCATGGGATTTTAACAGTTAACGTTTTCATATAATGGTTCATATTTTAAAAGTTTTTATGTAGCTTCATTTTTCGTATAGAAATTCCATGTTTTCCTATCTCGTTGCTAGACGCTGAATTGAGAAAGCATGAACAATATTTGTTATTGTTTCGAGAAGATTATTACGCAAAGGTTGCATGACGCACACAGACTCCTGTAATGAAATCGTCTCCTTGATCTAAAATCTTTTGCAATAGGTAGCGCACTCGTTCAGCTTCTTGCTTGATGAATGAGTCCATACGTTGCGTTGACCTTATTGCTTCATTAAAAGAGGATGAGCAGTCTATAAGTTGGAAGTTGGTCTTATTCGATTACTGTGAAACGGCGTATAAAGTATTTTTCATCGTTGACTACCTTTATAATGTCTGGGAACGCTATATGTGTCGAAACTTCTAGTAGAAATCATATCATCGGTTGCGGTTCTGAGCGCTTATCTGCCAGCATGTCTACAAAATACTCCTCTTCTAACGCTTTAATAAAAGAATGATCGCTTCAGGCGAATGGAATTTTGCTTAATTTCCTATGCTACGCAAGATTCGAAACGTAAAACAGAAATGCAATTTTTGCAATTTTTTTAATGGTCCATTGGCCGCTGTAGGGAGTTTTCATAAACGAAACGATTTGTTGAGAGTATCGTAGACCAGTTTCTGGGCGGATGGTTAAGTCTGACAGTTGACCCACGTTTTTTTGCGAGGGCTTCTCCATTCGTTTTTTACTCTGTCGCTTAAAGGTGCTTAGAGGTATTTCTTAGCAATCGACAATCGCAGCAGCGCAGGAAAGTTCGCCATACGTAGAATTGAAACGTTTGTCTCGATACACTGCAATGGTGCTTAAGATGGAGCTGCTAAAACGTCTGTTATAGAAACTGCGAAGAAAAAGGCGTGAAACATGGCTGTCCGCAGTAAAGATGTATCTACGAAAGCTCGATTGATCGTTTCTGCTATCGATCGCAAGCACTTGCAAGCTGACTTGTTGCGGATGTTGTAGTCGTGTTTGTGAGTTGCATCATAGCCGTTACACACGCTCTCATTTACTGCACAACTTTCTCCTCAGCTCTACAAACCGTTGATGAATTGTTCGCAACAAACGTTACCATCCTGTTGCCCGCTTACGCTGAAGCTAACAAATCTCATTGCAAACGCGCCAATCAACTGCTCTTGAAGCGGCTAAGAAGGTATCGTTCTTTACAAATGACGCATTTGTTCCGTCTCAAGCAAACCCGAGAGAGATGGCCATTTTGCAAGTCATTTTAATTCGGCAGCGTATCCCATGTGTGCCATTTATTCGCTTCATTGTTTCGATCATATTTTTTGATGAATATGCAAATTTCTTTCTCGTTATTTACTGTAACGCCATTAACAATTGCGTTCATTAGCCCCATTGTTATCATGTTTGTTATTCATCGTTCGTCTCGCCGCTATAGAACTATTTTATTATGGCGCTCATCGCTTCGAAATGAATCGTATTCATCAAATGTCAGGGGTTTGATTCACCACCGTTGTAAAAATCTGCCGCCTAGGTGACATTTCCGACAAAATAGTTGCGCCTTAAAATTTTCACAATTATTGCGTTTTCCACTTGGCAAAACGTCTGGACGGTTGGTTCATGGCCATAGGTGGATTAGCTGCTCATCAGGGGCCATTTAGCAGTTTTGTCAAGACAGTTGTCTACTTGAAAAAAATCTATAAAAAGCAATATTGCAAAAAAAATAGGAAAGACTAAAAAAATCTATAGTTTTTTTCGCGCTTGTTCACCTTAAAGACTTTCACATATTGTACTCGTCATCGTTGAGAATTTGTAGCGTGCTGCGCTCGGTTCAGTTCGGAAGTTTTGCTTCCCCCGCAAATTCTACTGAAATGTATATTCAGTAGATTGTATATCTACTGAATATACAATATCTACTGAATAATCTTGCTAACCAATTGTGTATATCGAGCTTTATCCACGGGAATCACCTCTCGCGGAAATGCCTCTACGCTGGTGGGGATGGGAGACGAGGTCATTTTTCGCATTTACAGGGACAAGGATGTCTGACTGCCTTATGCAAATAAAGGACAGGGCTTTACTAAATTTGTTTTTTTTCCTCATTTTTGCAGTAGAACAGTCGCAAGTAAATCACACATGGCATCCCTATCTTCCTTTCCATCAGCTCGCTCTCAATCGGAGAAAATACCGCAGACTTTCGGATTTTAAGTCGTCTGGAAATCTTCAATTTTTCGATCTCTTGGATGCCTCTGGTACTTGCGATTCACGAGAATCGTTAAGAAATCTTTATTTTGGTCATCTCCATTCGTTCAAAACTGTTTTGACTTAATTATAACTATGTAGTTTGTGATCGAATGCTCCACAAAATGCGATGCAGTTTTTCCGGTTTGAAAATGGTAGCTAGCAAAAATTTTGAAGTGTTTTGGAGAGGATGTTTATTTTCAGCAGATAAATTTGTAAACGGTCCCAGTTGAGCAGTATGCAGCAGTCGCTCTTCCCTGTAAATACAAGATCGATTGCTGAGGAGCTGGATGTAATTCGCTTGAATATCAGTCTGGAGAAGGAGTTTAGCTTTCTAGATTTCAATGAATGAAGTGATAATTTCCTATAGTTTCCAAATTAAATAGTTCTGGAGAAGGTAATTAGTGGTGCTTTAACTGCACTGGGCGCGTGTATCTCTAGAAATTGCGCTTTCGTTCTCTTACGCATCGCCTTTTTGTTAAATTGAAAATTCCTGATATCTTCAAAAACCTTTTACAGCGGTCTTTGGAAAATTTGATAGCACTTTTCCCTATTCGTTTTCTAACTTCTTGTTAAGCACACCCCACGACCGACCCTTCGGACGCGTTCTTCGTTGCCGTGAGGATGAGGTGGTGAAGACTTGCATCATTGCGTGGACTATTGTGCTTGACAAATACCATATAGTGATATGGACGGGATTAAATCCCTTTAAAAAAAAAGCGCAAACTGTTCAATGAGTTTTGAAGTCCTGTTACTAATGGTTTACTTAGAATTTATCGAATGGCCTTTGAAGGACTCCGTCAATAGATATACCACCGCACTCATACCATTTCTGGTGTTTCTGCTCCCGCTGAGTTTGAAATATGCGTTGCGTCAATGGGCATCGACGGACTCGTAGCATTGAAGAAATAGCATCATTTCAAGGATTTACGATGAATGGTCACAAAACGTTTCAAAGTAATTCCAGATAAAAGCCACACTGTCGATGAATCTCTTCAGGATGGTTTATGTCCGCACACCAGTGGTTTAGACTAATGTCCAAGAGGAATCGGTTATTGGAGAGGGATTTCGAGGTGGAGCCGCATTGGGAGCACTTTGACAGAGACTGATTCGGCCGAAGCACACAAATGTTGCCGTGGAATAAATAAAGTCTGGAAAAGCTTTTGAACAAATGTTTTGTGGGAGTATAAGGAACAGGTGTTAGGGAGCTCCCCGTAAATGAGCGATTTTGCTGGAAGGCCGGGGATCACTTTGGCTAGAAACGAACCCCGACACCCCGTCTAAATAGTTGGGGAATCGCTTCCTGTCGCGCTACGCATCGAAGAGCTGAGCTCTCCGGGGCATCAGCTGCCTTTCTTCAAAACCTCAAATTCCGCAGTTTTTCTACCTTTAAACACAAACATAGCTGTTGAAGTTTTTCCAATACTTTAAAGTAATGAAGCGGCACTTCCAATGCACCCAGTAGGTTTCATCGCTGCGATTTTGGGGTGACCACTGGATATTTGCTGATGGCAGTTGAGGAGGATAATGCAAGTAGAAGAGGTTTTGAAAAGTTGTAAAATAAAAAAGATTATCGAAGTAAGAATAATGCTCACAACCGATCGAAATACGATGCCAGTTTTTCATTGGACGGTTATTCGGCACGCGCCGCTCGTTACTGCTTTCATTTGCGACTTTGATGTGGCTCTTTGTGGCCGCCTCATTTGCAGCCTCGTCCCTTCTCATTTGTCGGTTTCGTTTGCAGTACGCTTTCGTTAATGAGTTTCTCACTTCCAGTTAGCTTAGCTACGCTTACATGGTTGTATTAATATGCGACACCATCCTTTTGTCTTCTCGTCTTTTACATCTGCAAGAGGATTGTTCGAGTGTGGATTGCAAAGGGTGGTACGTTGTAGCAAATGGTGCGTATTGGTTGTGCTATGTCGTATGGGTGGTATAGGTGTACCACTGTATACAGAATGATAGGTATAGTTTCATGCTTTGCTTCAATTGTAGGTAGAGAGCGAGAGAAGGAATTGAGAGTCCGTAACGCGTTCACTGACTCGGGTGTCTCTCGCCCCTTTCGAAATTTTTGCTCAGTTCAAAAATCTTATTTAAAATAAATGAGATCTTGCGTATAAGAACGTGCATTTTTCGTAGGCTCTATGCTAGTGCAACATTATTGTTCATCGTCCGTTGAGTGCTCGAGCAAAAATAATATACGTATTTTGCACCTACTCACTTTTAGATTAACTTAAATTTATTGAGGTATATTGTACCAGTAGGAGCCCATAATTGCGCAGAAATCAGAATGCCCGTTACGTAGTGAAGTGCGCTTACAGTTTATCAGTTATCAGTTACTTGGCCTAAATTTTATCATGTTTGAATTTGGAGGGCGAACTAAAAGTCGTAAACAAATTAGCATTGTATTTTTAATGAAGCCTCACAAAACAATAAATCTTTTAGACAAAAGCATTAACCACTCGAATGGCGTTGATCTCCTCATTTAGACAGAAGCAGTTTGGCAAAAATGCGGTGATTTTTGCCATGTACAGTAATACATTTCATTATGTTGTTTTGGCTATTCTACTCCTTTCCGCTTCGTTTCAGCTGCCATTGAATAAAGCTATGAATCTAGTAGAAAGATTTACATACATGGTAGTAATTGTGGGTTGTTAGTTATACTGTGCCTCAGAGATGGGGAACGGTACAAGTAACAGCGCTCCATTCAGATTGATAATAATGAAATTGAACAAATGCTGAGTGCTCAAACCGTGCGATATCTTCTCTTAATAGATACGCGTTATTGCTTCTGCGGACATCGTTGAGTCGCTTGCCTTCTTTTAGGCGTCATATCTACTCTTAAAATTCAAGTCCCCTCCAAAAGTTTCTGCTGTCGGCGAGAAGGGTTATTACCGTCATTCGGTCGTCATTGTAGAAGAGCTGGTTAATGTTTAGGTCTGTTTTCGTGACCGCTTTACCAATCCTACTTTGATGGGAAATTTCAAATAGCTATAAAAGCGAAAACAGTTAGAGAAGAAGATGAGTTTTTCTGAAGCGGAATAAAAAGATTCGTCATTGTGACAGCTTCCTTAGGTGCTATTCTAAAGTTTACTTTTCCTCTTGTTAGCCCGCAGAATTGCGCTCTGCGCGTGCCTAATTTATTCGATGTGCTTGCTGCGAGCGATGCTCACTGCATTCTTACTCTGCTTGTTATTGCTTTGAATTATATGGTTGTGATTTTCAGTCATTTGTTGTCCTTTGGAGATAATATAAAATATTGCTCCATACTCGACCCATACTTCGTTTTGGCTCGTATTTGCTTTATTTTTGCAAACTACTTTGATTCAGCGAGCATATCTAATAAACCATATTTGTCGCTTAAAACAATCTCATTCTACCCGAATTTGTTTCGCGTTATTTAAGTTTTGCGTTAAAATCGCTTACAGTCGTAAAACATATATAGTCATTAATATGCTTTAATTTCGGTTTTCTTTATTTTCATTTGTTATGTCGAATCTCCGGGTGGCGGTAGTTCAGTGGTGGAGCCTCCGCTTCATACGTGGGAAGACCCGGGTTCGATTCCCGGCTGCTTTCTCAACGGATCGCCAACAGGCTGAGCACCAAGCGTTCCGAAACTGGTCAAAATAATCAATCGTGCGTGGGCAAGGTTGTCAGCTGCATCGCTAAGGGAGTCGATGAAATTACAGCTGCCTTGGCAGGGGGGGGAGGGAAGGGGTGAATAGTTGCGATTGCGCACAGCGAACATCGGCACACCGGTCTACGCAAATATTTACATTGGTTATCATATGGAGAGTGGATTATTATATCGAATCGGCCACACAACTTGGCTGCTGCAATCGACTGGGCCTTTTTTGTACAAGCAAGTTCTTAGGGCATGATCTTCGAGAGCTAAGAAGTTGAAACGTTATTAAAAACGTTTAATGCTAGCTGTCTGTAAGCATACATATTTTCTACCTTGATCAACGGACTGTTTGATACGAAAGGTTTAAAGAAGAACGAGAAAGGAGATAAGTATGGAAGAATACTAAGAAGAAAAAGCTAAAGTTGATGAGCGTTTAATAATTCAGCGAGCTATCGTCTGCCATTCGTCTAGAGTTGAATAGAATCACCAGTGTAAATTTTCGATTTTTCTCTTAATTTTGCTGGAAGCGATCATCATATTCTCGTTCGTTTTTTTAGAATAGAGCGTGAACTATGGCGCAAAATCGTCGTCAAAATGCGGTATGCATATTTTATAGCCGTGCTGCATGAATTCTGGCTGGTCATCATCTTATGACAAGAACAACAACAATCAACAGCAATGCGCATTTGCAATTGGCATAAGACGACGCCGTGCACACTCGTGTATGAAGTCACATGCAATTGAATTGCACATTGGTGAACAATATAAAACTTTTCCTGCAACTGGTGATGACACAACTCATACGCTAATTGGTGGTACTCATGTGAACAACACGTGCGAACGGCATTTTATCGGCGAATTGCACAACTGTTTCTCTGAGGTTTACGCACCTGCACGTAGATGGTTTCGATCCAAGTCACAGGTATAGTTACTCATCCGCTCATTTTTCTTTTCATTTTTGCTTATCGATCAAACTTTGCGCGTCGCAGTCTTATTTTTTGAATTCGAAGTACTACTCTATATATACGCCGGAATTCTTCATACTGTTCAGCAACTGTCATCTTCATGTCTTCACTCAAAGGGCAAGAAATAGATGTTTTCTTCACCCCCCTTCCCCTTTCTCCGCCATCTGCAGTAGGCAGTGATGGGGTCGGAAAATGGGGTTAGACAGATGACATGGGGTGGGGGAGGAGGGGGGGGAGGGCTGGAGGGAGGAGGGGAGGAGGCCATTCATGCGGGGAGGCCTGACAGATGCAAACTAAATAACCAGAAATTGTTATAACATGGTGCGGATAACTCCTTATGCTTTCTTTTGTGGCGCTACTGAAACTGATTTACTGCTTCACTTTTTAAATGCTTTCTATTCGTTCTTGCTGTGTTCTTTGTGGGAACAACAACAAAAACGATCAGCAAGTGTGGTATGTGTGTTGCACACGATTGGTAGACAAATATTTAGAACAGAGCTTCAAGAAAATTAATTATGCAAAATCGCGTCATCATTATCGTAGCGATATGTAAAGCGGGATAACGTCCGATCTGTTTCGCTTGAACGAATGCCCTCATACGCTGAATTAGCTTTCTTCATTTAAGAACTGTGCACGTAACCAAAAACGTATGCGATCTACCTCTAAATATGGGGTGATCTAATGGCTATACTAATACCGTGCTTCACTTGCTCACATTCTTACAGTAGTATACCGTGGAAATCGCTGTTGAATCACACTATTCTGTACCATACGTAAAAATATGTCTCATGTTTGCATTGAGGCACAGCAAGAAGTGACAATATTTGAGAATAGGGGTACTCCATTTGCACATTTCCAAACAAATTTTTAAAGTAAAAATTTCGATAAGATGCAGTCTCTCTCCTAGCAGTTTTTTCCTACTCTTCGCCGACTGTCTGAGTTTGGTATAATCTAACCTACGCGAATTCCTGGACTGCACCTTGCTGCACTTCCTCTGCTTTTTCGGCAGATGTGCCTTTACATATCTATACTTCTGTGCGCTAAAATATGTGACTATTATTCTGTATTTCTTGACGACAAATCAAACTATGCCATACTTCACCTTAGTATCGCACAGCTTAATAGAGTGAAACAAAGTACATTAAATACACTATGATATTGTAAAGCATACTTCGGTATAGTGCTGCACAGTAGTGTGAGCGGTATGAAAAACATCGGTGTTCGAATAGATCTCGAGAAGTGATGAAACAGAAACCAAAAATAGCGCATCGTTGCAATTTCAGAGCATTTTTTTCTCCGATTGGGAGAGGGGCGGAGTGCGGGAGGAGGGAGAGGGGTGACCTTTTTCGGTGCCTTTCTTGTTCTTATCTTCGCGGCAGCGAGTTTTCAATGCTAACTCTAATTTAAAGCGAACAAGGCTGCGATTCAACAAGCCATTGAAAGCGAGTGAGAACCCTCATGAAAATTCTGGCCGCCTAACAAACAGGCTTCCGCTCACAAAAATCCCATGTTGTGATTGTTTTTTAATTATATTTTAATCGTTTTAGGTCGTCAGTATTAGTTCGAGTATTAAATGAGGTCGTACTGCGTATTGCGATGGCACCGTTCCCCTCTGTAACGCTACTGGTTGAAGTAGAACAGGAAATAGAACTGTGTCGTTGAAACGAAATGCCGCCAATGTTTAGCTAAATTAATCGAATGTTTGCGCGAGATTTGTCAGCTGCTTCTTAGCTAACGTTTGTGCATATAATGATCGTTCACGTTGAATGGCTTGCTGTTTACGATTACACATTTTGCAAACGTGTGACTGTTTGGCTTGGATTGCTGAGAGTTTTTTGATGTGAATATTATTGATCTTAGTATATTTTCTCCATTTCCGTTTTGAGATTATCGATAATTTTATTGAGGAAATGCGCAGGTATTTTGAAAATCACGCCTTTATTCAGGCCAGCAAAACCTGTATTTTTTTTGTGCCGCTTCATTCCTTTACAAGTTAGTGTGATTCGTTTCCAATATGTCTTATCTGCATTCTCCTCTCATGACCACCTGAATGCTTCATTACGCCATGGCTGCACAAGAGTTTCAAAATTTTCGGATATCTGATGGTTCCCAGCATCGTCGGCCTTGTCCTCTTTTCTTACACGTAGTAAAAAGCATCTTTCTTTGTTTGAGGGAGTTTTCGCCTGGATCGAAATGGGGAGTGACATCTCTCCTCCGTCTTAGCAGCAGAGCTAGGCAGAGATTTTGTCAAGGTGCTTGCTGTTTTTTCATGAAAGTGCTTGCTGTTTTTTTTGTCTTTTCTTTCTAATGCCATCCTACGACTCATATATGAAATCTTGGATGAGTTTTATGTTTGAAAAAAAATAAAATGAATGATGGTATAATCAAATATATGCCAAACGTTGTCGATATTTAGATACAGCATTGTAGAAAATGCGTTAAACAGATTTTTTTTCACTTTTTTTAGTTATGCAAAATAATTATTTGCATAGCTGAGCAGAATTTTTTAAGTAATTTTTTCAAGCCATTATACAAATGGTGTTCAATTCGTTTTGTATGAGCGGAACTTCAACAATTTGCCTAATGTGTTGCGTTTTCTCTGTGCTCATTTTTGTTTACACGTTATTTTTTCTTTTCTACCTGTATGTGATTTTGACTATGTAGGTTGTAGCTGCTCTTGGTCTTTTAACGCAACTTTTCGGTATGTACAGCAAACGCAACATTTATATTCTCGCATGGGATTTTAACAGTTAACGTTTTCATATAATGGTTCATATTTTAAAAGTTTTTATGTAGCTTCATTTTTCGTATAGAAATTCCATGTTTTCCTATCTCGTTGCTAGACGCTGAATTGAGAAAGCATGAACAATATTTGTTATTGTTTCGAGAAGATTATTACGCAAAGGTTGCATGACGCACACAGACTCCTGTAATGAAATCGTCTCCTTGATCTAAAATCTTTTGCAATAGGTAGCGCACTCGTTCAGCTTCTTGCTTGATGAATGAGTCCATACGTTGCGTTGACCTTATTGCTTCATTAAAAGAGGATGAGCAGTCTATAAGTTGGAAGTTGGTCTTATTCGATTACTGTGAAACGGCGTATAAAGTATTTTTCATCGTTGACTACCTTTATAATGTCTGGGAACGCTATATGTGTCGAAACTTCTAGTAGAAATCATATCATCGGTTGCGGTTCTGAGCGCTTATCTGCCAGCATGTCTACAAAATACTCCTCTTCTAACGCTTTAATAAAAGAATGATCGCTTCAGGCGAATGGAATTTTGCTTAATTTCCTATGCTACGCAAGATTCGAAACGTAAAACAGAAATGCAATTTTTGCAATTTTTTTAATGGTCCATTGGCCGCTGTAGGGAGTTTTCATAAACGAAACGATTTGTTGAGAGTATCGTAGACCAGTTTCTGGGCGGATGGTTAAGTCTGACAGTTGACCCACGTTTTTTTGCGAGGGCTTCTCCATTCGTTTTTTACTCTGTCGCTTAAAGGTGCTTAGAGGTATTTCTTAGCAATCGACAATCGCAGCAGCGCAGGAAAGTTCGCCATACGTAGAATTGAAACGTTTGTCTCGATACACTGCAATGGTGCTTAAGATGGAGCTGCTAAAACGTCTGTTATAGAAACTGCGAAGAAAAAGGCGTGAAACATGGCTGTCCGCAGTAAAGATGTATCTACGAAAGCTCGATTGATCGTTTCTGCTATCGATCGCAAGCACTTGCAAGCTGACTTGTTGCGGATGTTGTAGTCGTGTTTGTGAGTTGCATCATAGCCGTTACACACGCTCTCATTTACTGCACAACTTTCTCCTCAGCTCTACAAACCGTTGATGAATTGTTCGCAACAAACGTTACCATCCTGTTGCCCGCTTACGCTGAAGCTAACAAATCTCATTGCAAACGCGCCAATCAACTGCTCTTGAAGCGGCTAAGAAGGTATCGTTCTTTACAAATGACGCATTTGTTCCGTCTCAAGCAAACCCGAGAGAGATGGCCATTTTGCAAGTCATTTTAATTCGGCAGCGTATCCCATGTGTGCCATTTATTCGCTTCATTGTTTCGATCATATTTTTTGATGAATATGCAAATTTCTTTCTCGTTATTTACTGTAACGCCATTAACAATTGCGTTCATTAGCCCCATTGTTATCATGTTTGTTATTCATCGTTCGTCTCGCCGCTATAGAACTATTTTATTATGGCGCTCATCGCTTCGAAATGAATCGTATTCATCAAATGTCAGGGGTTTGATTCACCACCGTTGTAAAAATCTGCCGCCTAGGTGACATTTCCGACAAAATAGTTGCGCCTTAAAATTTTCACAATTATTGCGTTTTCCACTTGGCAAAACGTCTGGACGGTTGGTTCATGGCCATAGGTGGATTAGCTGCTCATCAGGGGCCATTTAGCAGTTTTGTCAAGACAGTTGTCTACTTGAAAAAAATCTATAAAAAGCAATATTGCAAAAAAAATAGGAAAGACTAAAAAAATCTATAGTTTTTTTCGCGCTTGTTCACCTTAAAGACTTTCACATATTGTACTCGTCATCGTTGAGAATTTGTAGCGTGCTGCGCTCGGTTCAGTTCGGAAGTTTTGCTTCCCCCGCAAATTCTACTGAAATGTATATTCAGTAGATTGTATATCTACTGAATATACAATATCTACTGAATAATCTTGCTAACCAATTGTGTATATCGAGCTTTATCCACGGGAATCACCTCTCGCGGAAATGCCTCTACGCTGGTGGGGATGGGAGACGAGGTCATTTTTCGCATTTACAGGGACAAGGATGTCTGACTGCCTTATGCAAATAAAGGACAGGGCTTTACTAAATTTGTTTTTTTTCCTCATTTTTGCAGTAGAACAGTCGCAAGTAAATCACACATGGCATCCCTATCTTCCTTTCCATCAGCTCGCTCTCAATCGGAGAAAATACCGCAGACTTTCGGATTTTAAGTCGTCTGGAAATCTTCAATTTTTCGATCTCTTGGATGCCTCTGGTACTTGCGATTCACGAGAATCGTTAAGAAATCTTTATTTTGGTCATCTCCATTCGTTCAAAACTGTTTTGACTTAATTATAACTATGTAGTTTGTGATCGAATGCTCCACAAAATGCGATGCAGTTTTTCCGGTTTGAAAATGGTAGCTAGCAAAAATTTTGAAGTGTTTTGGAGAGGATGTTTATTTTCAGCAGATAAATTTGTAAACGGTCCCAGTTGAGCAGTATGCAGCAGTCGCTCTTCCCTGTAAATACAAGATCGATTGCTGAGGAGCTGGATGTAATTCGCTTGAATATCAGTCTGGAGAAGGAGTTTAGCTTTCTAGATTTCAATGAATGAAGTGATAATTTCCTATAGTTTCCAAATTAAATAGTTCTGGAGAAGGTAATTAGTGGTGCTTTAACTGCACTGGGCGCGTGTATCTCTAGAAATTGCGCTTTCGTTCTCTTACGCATCGCCTTTTTGTTAAATTGAAAATTCCTGATATCTTCAAAAACCTTTTACAGCGGTCTTTGGAAAATTTGATAGCACTTTTCCCTATTCGTTTTCTAACTTCTTGTTAAGCACACCCCACGACCGACCCTTCGGACGCGTTCTTCGTTGCCGTGAGGATGAGGTGGTGAAGACTTGCATCATTGCGTGGACTATTGTGCTTGACAAATACCATATAGTGATATGGACGGGATTAAATCCCTTTAAAAAAAAAGCGCAAACTGTTCAATGAGTTTTGAAGTCCTGTTACTAATGGTTTACTTAGAATTTATCGAATGGCCTTTGAAGGACTCCGTCAATAGATATACCACCGCACTCATACCATTTCTGGTGTTTCTGCTCCCGCTGAGTTTGAAATATGCGTTGCGTCAATGGGCATCGACGGACTCGTAGCATTGAAGAAATAGCATCATTTCAAGGATTTACGATGAATGGTCACAAAACGTTTCAAAGTAATTCCAGATAAAAGCCACACTGTCGATGAATCTCTTCAGGATGGTTTATGTCCGCACACCAGTGGTTTAGACTAATGTCCAAGAGGAATCGGTTATTGGAGAGGGATTTCGAGGTGGAGCCGCATTGGGAGCACTTTGACAGAGACTGATTCGGCCGAAGCACACAAATGTTGCCGTGGAATAAATAAAGTCTGGAAAAGCTTTTGAACAAATGTTTTGTGGGAGTATAAGGAACAGGTGTTAGGGAGCTCCCCGTAAATGAGCGATTTTGCTGGAAGGCCGGGGATCACTTTGGCTAGAAACGAACCCCGACACCCCGTCTAAATAGTTGGGGAATCGCTTCCTGTCGCGCTACGCATCGAAGAGCTGAGCTCTCCGGGGCATCAGCTGCCTTTCTTCAAAACCTCAAATTCCGCAGTTTTTCTACCTTTAAACACAAACATAGCTGTTGAAGTTTTTCCAATACTTTAAAGTAATGAAGCGGCACTTCCAATGCACCCAGTAGGTTTCATCGCTGCGATTTTGGGGTGACCACTGGATATTTGCTGATGGCAGTTGAGGAGGATAATGCAAGTAGAAGAGGTTTTGAAAAGTTGTAAAATAAAAAAGATTATCGAAGTAAGAATAATGCTCACAACCGATCGAAATACGATGCCAGTTTTTCATTGGACGGTTATTCGGCACGCGCCGCTCGTTACTGCTTTCATTTGCGACTTTGATGTGGCTCTTTGTGGCCGCCTCATTTGCAGCCTCGTCCCTTCTCATTTGTCGGTTTCGTTTGCAGTACGCTTTCGTTAATGAGTTTCTCACTTCCAGTTAGCTTAGCTACGCTTACATGGTTGTATTAATATGCGACACCATCCTTTTGTCTTCTCGTCTTTTACATCTGCAAGAGGATTGTTCGAGTGTGGATTGCAAAGGGTGGTACGTTGTAGCAAATGGTGCGTATTGGTTGTGCTATGTCGTATGGGTGGTATAGGTGTACCACTGTATACAGAATGATAGGTATAGTTTCATGCTTTGCTTCAATTGTAGGTAGAGAGCGAGAGAAGGAATTGAGAGTCCGTAACGCGTTCACTGACTCGGGTGTCTCTCGCCCCTTTCGAAATTTTTGCTCAGTTCAAAAATCTTATTTAAAATAAATGAGATCTTGCGTATAAGAACGTGCATTTTTCGTAGGCTCTATGCTAGTGCAACATTATTGTTCATCGTCCGTTGAGTGCTCGAGCAAAAATAATATACGTATTTTGCACCTACTCACTTTTAGATTAACTTAAATTTATTGAGGTATATTGTACCAGTAGGAGCCCATAATTGCGCAGAAATCAGAATGCCCGTTACGTAGTGAAGTGCGCTTACAGTTTATCAGTTATCAGTTACTTGGCCTAAATTTTATCATGTTTGAATTTGGAGGGCGAACTAAAAGTCGTAAACAAATTAGCATTGTATTTTTAATGAAGCCTCACAAAACAATAAATCTTTTAGACAAAAGCATTAACCACTCGAATGGCGTTGATCTCCTCATTTAGACAGAAGCAGTTTGGCAAAAATGCGGTGATTTTTGCCATGTACAGTAATACATTTCATTATGTTGTTTTGGCTATTCTACTCCTTTCCGCTTCGTTTCAGCTGCCATTGAATAAAGCTATGAATCTAGTAGAAAGATTTACATACATGGTAGTAATTGTGGGTTGTTAGTTATACTGTGCCTCAGAGATGGGGAACGGTACAAGTAACAGCGCTCCATTCAGATTGATAATAATGAAATTGAACAAATGCTGAGTGCTCAAACCGTGCGATATCTTCTCTTAATAGATACGCGTTATTGCTTCTGCGGACATCGTTGAGTCGCTTGCCTTCTTTTAGGCGTCATATCTACTCTTAAAATTCAAGTCCCCTCCAAAAGTTTCTGCTGTCGGCGAGAAGGGTTATTACCGTCATTCGGTCGTCATTGTAGAAGAGCTGGTTAATGTTTAGGTCTGTTTTCGTGACCGCTTTACCAATCCTACTTTGATGGGAAATTTCAAATAGCTATAAAAGCGAAAACAGTTAGAGAAGAAGATGAGTTTTTCTGAAGCGGAATAAAAAGATTCGTCATTGTGACAGCTTCCTTAGGTGCTATTCTAAAGTTTACTTTTCCTCTTGTTAGCCCGCAGAATTGCGCTCTGCGCGTGCCTAATTTATTCGATGTGCTTGCTGCGAGCGATGCTCACTGCATTCTTACTCTGCTTGTTATTGCTTTGAATTATATGGTTGTGATTTTCAGTCATTTGTTGTCCTTTGGAGATAATATAAAATATTGCTCCATACTCGACCCATACTTCGTTTTGGCTCGTATTTGCTTTATTTTTGCAAACTACTTTGATTCAGCGAGCATATCTAATAAACCATATTTGTCGCTTAAAACAATCTCATTCTACCCGAATTTGTTTCGCGTTATTTAAGTTTTGCGTTAAAATCGCTTACAGTCGTAAAACATATATAGTCATTAATATGCTTTAATTTCGGTTTTCTTTATTTTCATTTGTTATGTCGAATCTCCGGGTGGCGGTAGTTCAGTGGTGGAGCCTCCGCTTCATACGTGGGAAGACCCGGGTTCGATTCCCGGCTGCTTTCTCAACGGATCGCCAACAGGCTGAGCACCAAGCGTTCCGAAACTGGTCAAAATAATCAATCGTGCGTGGGCAAGGTTGTCAGCTGCATCGCTAAGGGAGTCGATGAAATTACAGCTGCCTTGGCATTCCTTTGCATATTGAATCACACCTAGGTAAGCTTCTCAGTTTGGATGAGAAGTTGTTTCCACTTTGCAAAGCGTACAAATCGAATCGTTTTAGTCGTATTCACGCGCTATGCAAAACAACCTGGTTTATTTTGTGCCTATGTTTACGATGGCCGTTCATAAGCACTTCTCGAGAAGTCGAAAAACCCAATGAAGCGATGAACATTTTGCAGAGACCAGAATGCCCATTTTGAGTTGTGCAATGAAGGGTCGGTCAGCTGTGGAATGAGGCATTTGCGACAAGAACGCAGCATAAAACACATCGTCCTTTATGCTATTGGACCATAACAGTTTCACATGATCAATAGCGTAGATGCTCTATGATCTAATAACCTTTTTACTACTATGTCCCAAAATGTTCTGCAATTTCTTATTTTCAAAAGTAATATTGGAGAAGGGAAGGAATGGCATGTAAGCGTGGATTAGGTTATCGCTACGTTGAATTACAACATCGATTTTGACGATCCATTCATTTGGGGACCTCCTGTTTTTGTCATATCCGTGTTCTTCGCAGTAAATGAGAAAATAATGTTTCACTGCGACAGCCGACAGTTAAACAACTTTATAATAGACTATTTTTGATGTGTTCCACTCTAGAAATTTAACTAGACCTCTGCGTCCGTTTGTTTGTCTACCGATCTATGTGCGTGTTCCGACTCTCCTGACTTTGTTTCGTTGTCTGCCCAAACTGATGAAGATCCATTGTATCCCTCCAGCAACAAAGTCCACTCTATTTGAATTTTTTTAGAAATCAAATATTACATGCTAAGCTAGGTTTTTGAAATTTCTCTAACTCCATTGATATCCCACACTACTGGATGAAAATTTGGCTTTTAGAGTGCATATGCAGTTAATATGGCCTATATGGATACTTTTATTACAAATTCAAAGTGGATTCTAGAGGTGTGGTTTAGTACTAAGGGTAGATTCACGTTAGGGTCGAGAAGAATTTTTATCTCCGATTAGCTCTACAGTATAACGACTGAATAGCGTATTCACGAAGAACTTGGCAGACAAAAAAGATTTTGTCTCGTCTATATATTGTCTTTTAGAATTTTGTGCGAAAATTGTTCGACGAAATTTTGTTATTAAAATGTCCGTATTTCGATTCCAGCGATTCTTGCTGCTTGGGTTTGTTTGTCTTATTGTAAAGGAGGCACTCGCAATTCAGCATGTGTAGCTTGTTCATCTTAGCTCGGAGAGCTGCTCGTCTTTGAAGCAAATCAGAACTCAATAACAAAACAATCATCATACCTGTTGATTATAAATAGCGTAATATTATTCATAGGAAGAAGCATATTAAAATATGAAGCAGCTGCAGTTTTTTTGCTGCATTTTTGAACGTGCAGATTGGCATTTCAAATCGAAATTTATGCAATTAGGCCTTCCATACTAGTGGTTGAGATGAATCTCTTAACAGGTTCGACTTCTATTTTTTAGGAGTATGCTATGCAGTTCTCAACCATTATTCGCTTACTAAGATAAATCGTGAAACGATCGTTTTTAATCGAAATCAGAGACTATCATATTCAATGAAGTAAAAAAGATTATATTTGGTTATTTTTTTATAAAATTAATTTGGCTAATGAAAAAAGCAATGATTAAAAATGATTTCAGAGTAGGGAAGAAAAATTTTAGCTAATAGAATTTGTTCAGTTTTGAATGGTCTAAATAGAAGTCACAGAGTTAAAAACACTTTCTGCTTGGCAAAGCTTGATTTGTACTGTTGGGTGAAACCCGAGGACCACGTTAAGTTATTAGGACTTTCTTAAGAAAACTTTATGTACATTCCGCACGTTTTCTGAGGACATTTGACTGTTAAAAGTGGAAATTTTCTGGTTTTTTATGAGCCAATTTTTACATGATTCCTCGTAACAACTCCTACATTCTACTTCAGCTGCTTAGCTTAGCTTCCGAAGAAACGCTTCAAAGCATTTTTTGGGGCTCATGAATTCTCACTTTACGATTGTTGCAGGCGTTTGAATGTTCTTTAAAAAACGAGCTCGGTTGATCTTTCTTGCAAGCAGCAATCTTTTAGCTTAATTCTTCGTAATTTTAATATTGACAAGTTGCCTGAGAAGTTTTTTTTTGAATTTTATGCCAACAATTTTTTAAAACTTTCGCTAGTCGTGAATTGATTGGCTTCCTTTGGATATTTATTTCTTCAAAAGCAAGCGTTATGCTGGGTGGTCATTACCATTAAAACATTTAACGATGCTAATTCGAAAGATATGTTTGCAGGAAAGAGTTAGCGCTTCGATTGACATATGTTTTTGCTATACTGCCCGTGCTAATGTGCAGTGAAGAGAAACACCATGTATCTTATATTCGGGTGGAAGCGCTCTACCCCAGCATCTTAAAATGGTTAAATTATAGCTTCCGTTCGTGAAGACTTGAAGAAAGAGGACTTTAAGGTTTTCTGCGCGGAGGAATGCGATAAGTTTATCCCTTGCTCAAAAGGTATCCAGTGGGTGCTTCATAATTTAAGTTTATCCCTTGCTCAAAAGGTATCCAATGGGTGCTTCATAATTTGTCCTTGAGCTGTGTTCTTCTTAAGATGTCGGATCACAGCTTCTAAATTGAGAGCTTGTAGAAGAATGAAGTTCAAAGCTGTTTTTTTTTCTTTCGAGACCAGTCATTTCTTTCTCGTTTTGACATGCCCGAAGTGGCTCAGTTTGATGTGTTCCTTCCAGTCGCAGATTTCAGCTGCATCCCTACTCGTGGTAAATGAATCGCGGCAAGTCTTTTGGCAAGATGAGGGAATGGGGAAGGGGGGGACGGGAGAGGAAGGGGGAGGAATGGTCAGCAGACCGCTATACTTAGCAACTTGAACTGATGCTAGAAGTGCTAATTAATTGATAATGCCAGAAAATTGACCTTATGGTGACTGCCTCGGAAATGTTCGATTCAACCATCAGAAGGAAACATTCAAAAATCATTTTTTAACTCATCGATGCCCTCATAGTCCAGGAACATTTGTCGAGCTGCGGTCATCTTTAGGATTCTAGACAACATTTTTGTACCGTTTGTATGTATATTGCTGTGTTGTGTATGTGCATTAGGGCATCGAACAGTTGCGAATGGCACATGCAATCAAGCGCATATTTGCCCTTATTTTGTGCTCATGCAATTGTAATGGCTTGTGATTTTAGCAATGCGCAGACATGCGCTTGAAATGCTAATGAGCAAATTTCACTTGATCAGCTTTCTGTGCTGAAATGTTCCCAGCAAACTATGATTTCTTGGTTCTTAAATAGGCAGTACTGGTGTAAAAAAAGTGATGCTGTTTTATAAAAAAAAAAAAGTTCCATAAGTAAAACCGTTTGTTTAGCCTTATTGAATGGAACTTATTGTTGAAAATTTGCCTAATTATCTACAATTTGTCTACAACTAATTTGTTCGTTCTTTTCCGAAGCTATTAGATAGCAAACAAAGAAAGAGCGTACGGCAATATAGCGTCGTCTCCTAATTGGGGAGATAAACTTTCTCCCATACCCGAAATGCTTATTTTGTTGTTTCGTTATCGTAGCATACCATCTTCACTGCAGGAAATGATGTTCGCAAAAAACAGCACAGAGACGACCATTGCAAAAGCAGCGCATGGTATGCGCGCGGATCAAATACGAAATGCTGAACGCCGAAAAAATTAAGGCGGTGAGGGCGACTCTTTGAAAGAAGTTTTGATTACTTCAAAAATTTGCCCAATGCGCCGAGAATTTTGCGATGGGAACAAATTTTTAAGATTTTCTTCTTTTTTTTGGATTCGAAATTTCATTGCATTGAACTCAGGAATACGATTGCACTTTGGGTGGTTCGAAGAGCGTGAAGTTTATGTAGATGGTGCACTTTTCTTTGTGCTGCCGAAACCGGGACGCCTGCGGTACTTGCACTCGTGATACCATTATCAGTGAGAGGTGAAAAGGTTGCTAAAAAAATTATTCGTTGCATTTCGACGGCTTTGGACGCCGATCCCGTAAAGGCCAAAATTAGAAGGCGCGTTTGCTTTCAACCTCGCTTCGCACACCGTTATCGAGCGAGCACGAATATCGAGCTGCTGTCAGCGTCGCCCCGCATTCGTATATCTTATTTGCAGCTGTTATGCTTTTCTTTAAAATCGAATTCATCTTCGAGATTTTCGAAACAAGAAGCCTAAGCTTGTTCCCATTCCGGATCCGTAAACTCATGAACGTTGCATACGAGTTCAGGTTGCGTCTAGAATTTTCATTGTTATTTTTCGAGTATTCTCCCTGAAAAAGCTCGAAGAAAGTGATGCTTCAGCTTCAGAAGACTTTTTTTTTAAACAATTGCAGCGAAAATTTTTAACAAAATAGTCTGATTAGGAAGTCCTCTGGTCGTTTGGATTCCTTCGATGTTTGATGAACAGCTCAGAGATCTTTCAATTAATTTTCTGAAATTTCCATCAAATAGTTTCCATCAAACAACGCAAATATTTTCAATAGCAGTTTAAATATGATCAGTTTTCAAACAACTAGCATATGCTTGTACTGTCTTGGCTAACTTGATCCCTTCATACCGACATTGCTATGAGTTCGAGATTTTTACTCAAGATGAATTCATACGTCACATGTCGATCTTTTCTTCTCACGCGCATTTTATGGCGCAATCAAAAATTTCTTCGCTTAATGCCTCACCAATGATGCATTACTTCTAAACTGAATTATGCATTGATGCCAGATATGGTTAATTCACTAGATCTGAAGAGACTGTGATTGATCATGTGAGCAAGTGTGAGAATCTTTGCTATAGTATGAAACCAACAGCTTTGAGAGTTTCATATGCATTATCTTCTTCCTCATAGAAATTTAAGAGAACGTCGTGGTTTCAACTACGTATTGGGCAATCGCTCAGTTTTCTGAATTTTTGAGGAGTGTTCTGATGCCGACGGGTCTAAAAGCGCAAAAAAAGAGTGAAAATTTCCGAAAATTTTCCAAAAAAAGGAATGTCCGAAGGTTAAATTGTTTGTGTGATCGGTGCTTGAGAGTCACCACTAAGGTCTCTTTTTGCATCTTGTTTTCTCACGAATTTTTTTGACTCAAAAGTCCTGGCTCGCGAAATTTGACCCAAAAATTTTTAGACGCCAGATTTAGTTCGGTAATGATAACGGACAAAAATTAGCGACAGCTGTTGATATGGTGGCGGCAGGGGCGGGGGAGGGGGATGGTTGAGGATCACACGTGCGTGATACTGACGTTGAGTGCGTTACCCGATATCCATATGAAACTATTATGCATACAACTGTTACTCAGTCATTACTGTTCGCCAATTGCACATTCAAACAAACGGTTTTGAAAAAAAAAAGTGGTTGTTCAGAGTACTGAACCAATTCCTCACCAAAATTAACATGTTTATCAGAGTTGTTCCACTGGAATCAAGCTCGCATTCTCGATGAATTGAGCATTTGAAGCACACAGATAAGACTGTTTCTTCTGCATGTTTGGTTTGTGTGTGTGTGTGTGTGGGTGCATTTTATTTTGCGTGTTTTAGTAAGAACATCATTTTACTTTAACATCATTTAAGAAGAATTATGTACAAGTTTTTAATCTAGTCTACAGTTGATTAGACAAAACAAAGTTTATAGCTCCATGAGGCATTTTTAGAGTAAACTGGACCACCCGGAACGCCTTCCAACCCTTGGTCTCTTGAGCGCCTTGATAAGCTACTTTTTAACATCATTTATGCAAGCGTACTTTTAGTATCACCAAGGAGATAGTAACTTAAATTTTGGATGTTGTATGGTCAACAGAACTAGAAGAATCAATATTAAGCAAGAAAGTTGGAATGTAAATTTAAATGCCATGAAAAGGATTCAAATGAAAATTAGTTAATGCGGTAAATCCAATCACTGCATGTTTTGTTCGTATAAAAATAAGTTGTAAAAAACTGTCTCGCCAAGCACACTTTGCGAGCTGAGTGCCGTACAGCATTTTTGCGTCTTGCACTTCCTACTCTCTTTCTCTTTTCCTAGGATAAGTCGAATTTCCAACAGGCATCTAAGTTTACGTTTAAAAGCATTGTGTTCGGTGGCAAAGATGACGCTCACCCATTCCTCCGCTCTCCTTCTCCCACTCTCCACCTCTCCCTCTATCCCCGCTCTGTTCCCTTCTCTGAAACTCAGCTCACTTGGAGTCGGCGAATGTTGCTATTCATTTTATGTGAATCAAAGTATTAAAGTAAAATTCGGGTTTTTGTTGATAGATATAGCTCATCATTCATCGCGTCTGCTAAACGAAGTCGATTCCAAAGCTAAATCAAATTTGGCAATCAAATTCCGGATGAAATGCGACCAGAATCACGTTGGCGGATCAAAAAATGCGAATTTTTGGTAGATGGCTGCGAGCATCATCTACCCAACCCAGCGCTTCTCACCAGTTAGCTTCGCGGCTTCACACTGATCAGCTCTTCTTCCGTTAACGTTTGGGATGCTTGCAAAATGACGCCACCACTCTAACTGTTGTGCATATCTCGTTGTGTTAAATCCGTAAAGTGGGCTCAGTGCTCTCTAAGACGTGATGGCGCTATGGTTTCGACATTTGCATCGTTTTACATGCATACTTAATCAAGACTTACCTTTCGGGTCGTTTTTCCACATTTAGTTTGTGCATTCAAAGTGGTTTCGTTCTAAGCATCAATACGGCGATATCCATATAGTTAAGGAACAGTTTAGGTTTTTGGCATATTTCATCTAACAAAGGTTGAGTGCTGCACATTTCGTCTTGACTATTTCTTCATTGGCTAACCGGATAGTGCATTTGCATTCTTTTAGTGCATTTGTATAGTGCACTCATTTTCACTTCGTACTTCGTGAAAAAGTAATTTTGCATTTAAAAAAGAAGTCGCACAGTAATGTTGAGTGAATATTAGTGAGAGAGCTTTGTTGCCTTCAGTTTCTTCAGTTCTCGTTGCATCGAGTGATGATGATTTCATTAGAATGCCAACTTAGCACCGAGGTATTTGTTGTATAGCCGCTGAACGAAGTAATTAGTTGGAATTTTTTTTTGCTATCAAACAGCTGATATATAATGTCCAAAACGACAGACTTCAATTAGGCGTTGATATCGGTCGGCTTCGCTATTCGCACTAAAATTTTATAAAACATTTGCAAGCGATAAGAATTCCACGTCTTTGCAAGGTTCCATTCCAGATTCCACTTTCATAAAAGTTCAGATATCGCAAAACATTCGTAGAGGAAGCTCTAAGCAGGCTAATGAATCATATTCTGAATGAATAGTACTGGAAATGTGTTTGCGTTAAAAGCGCTTGTATTTTGTCACTTGTCAAGGTTGAGAACGATAGAATTCATTTGTTTTTTTTCGTTCGCTCTAATGAAAAATGCTGGAATGAGTTTGAAAATTACCCTTGAGGAAATGGCAAAAAAAATATTTTGACAGAATATGACCTTTATCACCTGTTTAATTTCGAACGGAGAAATTATGTGCCGCTGAAGCCGTTTTAAAGAGAGCGATGATCTATGTGATATGCGGCCAATGCTTTGCTTTCTCAATACAGCGATCGCCATTAATTGCCGATTCACTGCAGAAAAGCAGTCAATTAGGTTTGATTGTAAACAAAATTCCAGTATGTTGTCCGCGGGTAGAGGATCTTATGCGGGCGAATTTCTTAGATTCCATTCCACTTCGAAGATCTCGACGGATTCCAAAATCGCCAGTTTAATCGTTCAGTCGGAATGGGTCATTTAAACACGTAATACCATCTATAGACTTCCGCGTTATTCTTGCATGATTCAAGCTGAAGCGTTTAAATTTCTCTTGCCGAATTTTTCCTTTTCCAAATCCAATGAATGAGTGGAAGAAAAGAAAAGACGGCAAGCAGAAATGTTGATGCTTTGTGTGTATATCACTCATTCGGCCTTTCAAAAGTTTCTAATTGTAGTCTTACAGCAATAATATGCGCATATGAAAAGATTTTTCAAAATCACCTTACAAACTTTATAAGACGATTTGACGATGACATGCAGCATTGAAGTTGTTTTTTTTTACCGGTATGTGGTTAATCACTTCCTATTGGTCACTGTCCGCAGTATTGTAAAGAGGTAATGGAAGGCAGAAAGATGATCGGTTGACTGATACGAACTTCATTTTTTCTGTTTTCAAATTTGAGGCAATGCTTCAACTGCGAGTGAAATCTTATTCGAAATCACTTCAAATAATCAAATAGATAACAACATTGTAGCTGTGTTGTGCTTTCTGCTTATCTACGGATTTTGACCTTATACGGTGTCCGCACGGAAAGTGGCAACGGAATGCAGGCGATATGGGATCTCCGCCAATGTAGTGGGTGAAACGGTGCTCCTATTTTCACATTCGATCTCCACATTGCTTGCAATATGCGCGTTCAGCGTAAGCGCAAAATGACTGAGGGTCGGTCGACTATGGAAGATGTTGAGTGACTTCCAAGCAAAGCTGTTACCATGTCGTACCTTCTTCATAACCATTATAAACCTCCGATTTCAAACCTTGGAAACCAGAGAATTTCATCTTATCAGGAGGCAGATTAAGTTTGAGAAGGGTGAACGATTTCTTCAAGGTGGCGTCTGCAAATGAGTGCCTGAAATCGAGGATGGACTGCACCTAAGCGATTTGATTTCGCTATCTCTTCTTTCCCATCGACGCGTCACTTTATTTTTTATGAAACTGCCTGATGATGAATGAGGAGGAGGAGTGAGGGGATGGAGGGTGAACGGCGGCCAATGAGACGTGAATATGAAGGAGTAATTGTATTGTGGGGTGAGGGAAGGGTGGAAATGAATTTAGGGTTAATGATAATTCCATTTGAACATTGCTGACTCGTTATTTGTCATTGCTGCGCAGTGAATGTTCGTCCTCTTAGAAAATTTTCAGCTTACTGTCGTTGACTTTTAAGGGCAAACGAATTTAGCGCAGGTGTGCTTAGACCTGGAGTTTGTGCAAGTCAGTATTATTTATGACCGGAAGGCAGTTATTATTTGGGTATCCGTATTGCAACGTTTTGCTAGCTAATTGCAATTTAATTCCATTATGTGTTTAAGTATGAAAGATTTTCCTAGCTTGTAAATGAATTTGAATTTGAGTGCATTTATTTGATCTAGGGCACCTTATAATCTTTACGCGTATATGTTCTTCATGCACGACAGCTGAATATATTTGAAAGCGTATAAACCATTCGTAAAGAGTAACTAAGCTAGGCATAACTATAGGCGGTTGCAAAGAGCTCGATTCATGAGAACGTTTGTGGAAAGATGCTCCACTGATTAGTTTTATTATATTAAACGGGACAGGAAGCGGAGATAATAGAACCTTTCGCTGAAATTTTCATTATTTAAGGCGTTCTATGAAGCCAATCATAAGAAAAAAAAAGGAAAACGACTTTAGGAAGAGCTAAATTCGAGATTCTTATAACCTTGAAACAGAAAAGCGTCTTTTACGGTTTTCTAAGAGTGCTCTAAAGTGGGAGGTTTAAAGGGACTTCTCGAAAGAATGAAGTTACGATTCCAAAGAAGCACTAAAAAGGAGTCATTAAGCCTGATTAGATCAATCTGCGATTAGTAAACTGGTCCATAATTCATTATTGCTTGATCGTGTCTGACTTCTTGGAAGCGTGGTCACTCTTCACACTTCTGTTCAAACTGATCTACTTCAAATCACTCTCTATGAAGAAGTTATCTTGAAGAATCTTGGTTAAAATACTGGTTTCTTTCGTTCTTTGCATATTATCCACTAACCTTATTATCCACTATTATCCACTATAATCCACACCATAAAGAGTCCACTAACCAAATTGATCCAACTTCCTCGGGGAACCTAAAACTCATCCGAATATATGTCAAATCACCTTCTATGCATACATGACCTACATTCTATAGCATTTCTTATAGCACATAATGATTATAAGCAGAGAATGTTGCCTACTCGGATCACAACATATGTGATCTATGTAGGCAACATTCTCAGATCACATATGGTATGATCACATATGTTGTGATCTGAATAGGCAACACATTAGCGAGTAGCGAAACCGCGAGCCCGTGTTGGACGTTTAGTGAATTCAGTGGTGCGGTATTTTTTAAAGACCTTTTCGTTTCCACTTCGTAGTTGCACAAATCCCTAAGAAATGTACATAAAGGTGTAGTAATACCTATAGATGCTTCTATAGCGCATTCTATAACACATAATGACTTCAGTCGTTACTCTTACTCATCCGTTACTTACTCTTACTTTACTCATCTCAATCATCCGTTACTTACTCCGTTACTTACTCTTACTCTTACTTACTCTAACTCTTACTCTTACTTCACTTACTTACTCTTACTTTTACTCTTACTCATCCGTTACTCTTACACTCCTCTTGCTCTTAAACTCATCCGCCTAAATGATTGAAATTTTTTAACTTTTGAATAGCTCATCATTGGCCAAATATGACTTTTAAAAAAATAAACGCTTTGAAGTCGCAATACGTTTATTAACTTCAGTCATGAGCGGAATTTTTTTGACACACTTTTTTTTTAAAGTCAAGAATCGACTTCACTTAACGTTAATCGTGTCGAATTTTTTCAGCGTTCTCAACGGCTGCTGTTTCGTTGGATTATTTTTTTGTGCATATTTTTTGCCTTTCACAGAAACAAAGATTGCCAACATAACTTTCATAGCGTTATTTGTGACTGCTCTAGTGGAAGAAGCATTGTCTCAGCTTAAAAGGTCTACTAACTGCTCAAAAGGGCGTTTTCATTTGAGCAACAACAGTTAACGCTTCTTAAGGACGATCTCATTGTATAGGTCAGAAACGATGTGCACATGAAGCACACATCAAACATCGATAGAATTTGCGAATCATGCACTGCTAACATGAATCATTCGTTTAGACCTCAAACAGACGCAACCACACAATTTGGAACATTCCGTTTTCGCTTTTCGTTTCCTACATACGGCTCGGGGTTAGATTTTTCTTGTTTACTTTACTGATGAAGCTGCCCCCCTCCCCCCTCCCCCGCGCAAATAAACATTTTAATAGATGAAGTCGAAACCGAGCATAGGAAATTAAACGACTGCGAAATTAAACGAGCACGCGAGGAAATTGAAATGTTCTATCCAAGTGTGCAGATTGCAAACTTTATTTCTCGATGAACTCACCTCATCATTTTTCTCGAATCGATACGTAAGAATTCGTTTCATTAGGCTGTAGATGGTCTCCATTATGAATCATCTTTCCCATATGTTTGTGTTTTGTGCCAACGCTGACCTATAATAGGTTATTTGAATGGCTGTAAGAAATAAAGGTACGATATCATTGATGCGAATTTCATTGTACGCTGAAAAGCACGTTATCAAAAGTGCGAAGAACGTAGCGAATATGACCAATTCACTATTCGTTAGCGGTGTAAAATTGTGATAAGCTTCCATATCTCATTCATTATGCGACATGAAAGCGATGCAGCTATACACTTTTAATGGTGAATTCGAGAAGTTGAAAATGAATTTGACTGTCGCCGTATTTCACTTGCAAAAAGTTTTCAGTTTCATAAACATCCAAAATGACACCTCAAAATGTGGATTTTTAATCGAGTTGAATACAATACCCTACCAATCTCGAATTGCCCTCAGAATGTTCAAACGTGTACCACTAGCGCACGAACGATTTCGAGGGATTAGACCGTGTATCGCATGTACCAGAATTGGAAACGCATTGTTCGCATATATAATGGCGGTTCATCTATAATAAGAGCAGCACTTTTAAGAGAGGATAACCGCGGCACATATATGCGTCATCAAATTCCCTTTTGGCAGCGAATCCAGAACTCTGAGACCGTAAATGCGCCAACCGAATAGGTGGGGTCAAAAACTTTACGTTTGAAAGTATTACTTCTGGTGTTTTTGTGGCTACAAATCTTCTTTAGTAGCAGTTTGCAACGTTTTGAAAACCTTTGGAATTCTCGATTTCAACTCGATCACTAGGGCGCGCCGAGTATACGGATGTCGTAAATGACTGTCGATCCATATATTGGCTAAAAGTCACCTTCGTAAGCCGCCAGCTGATTGTATGGGTGTCTTGTTTCTGCGATATGGCAAATTGCATCTTCTGGCACAAATGCTTACTGCTTTGCGTAGCATTTAAAAGTTCTGTCAGTATTGGACGTTCGCAAAATGTGATGTTAGGCTCACTGGTTCCTATGAGCCTAGTATGGTGTTTCTTAATCAAGGTGATAACGACATGCTTTCGTCTTCGCGGTTTATCGTTGTACACAGCTGGGTGCGTTCTCAGTGAGTAAAGATGGCGGGGTGGGAGGGGGGAGGGAGGGGTTGGTGGTAAAATGATCATTATGATTCGGTGTACGTTAGCGACGCAGTTGCAGTTGTATGGGATAGAGACCGAAGCGCTCAAAATCTAACCAAAATCGACAGCGGACTGCTGTGTTGAAGGAAATGTAAAGCCTTAGTGGCGGTGTTTTGTTCATGAGTTATAAACGCATTAAACTGGGCAATGCATTGCTACGCGGAAGATGGGGGGAGGAGGGATGGTGGTAGGGGGACGGGAAATTTTTTTTTTGCATTGGAAGTTATTTGGAGTGATTAGAGGCATTCGAATGCGCATGTGTACATTGCGATGCTTTAACTTCCAGATTCGTATTTCTGAACAAAGCCAGCTCTAAGTGCACGAACTAATTTTGAAAGTATTTTAAGGTTTGAAAAGACATTACAATTATTAGAAACTTATTCATTTTGGGCAAATATTTTTTCATGTCAATTCAGCTATAATCATGTCGAATCATCTAAAGTACAAAAATTTGTGCTCGAAGAGGTGCTGCGGTATGAACAGCCTCACTTAACGGCCGATCGGCAAATAAACCGCTGTCTGAATGCAATATCAGGAATGTAAATTTACCCGAACTTTTACCACTACATGAGAACACTATTCAGCGCCTACGCGCTAGTGCTGAGCAGTCTTCATGCCGTGTTAACCTTCGATACGGGTTTGAACCAAATATTCCCTGGATCGCAGCGCGACTACCTGAATTGCGTTATTCGGCTGCAGCCATACTGTACGTATTCGCCAAGGTGTGTGTGGTAAAATCCGATATAACGCGCTCGCTTGCTGTTTAATTAGATCTTGACTGGAATAGCGCTGGATTAAGGGTATGTCAGCGATAGCATGGATTCGGCGTTTATCGCACGAAAATGTGGAGACGCCACTGGTTATTCCACCCATCTATATGCACAACTGCGACGAGTCGTCGTCGTCGTCGTCGTCAACGCAGCGTGATGCAAGGCATAGCGAATCATGTACCGGTACTCCAAGACGGAGAATTTTTGCGAAATCGTGGGATTCGGCTAGGAGACGATTATCACTACCCGGATACGCGCATCGTCATGAACTCGGCCTCGTTTTACATGCACATCGACATGTTGGTGACGATAGTCCCAACAAACAACAACAGGACATTGGCTCGTTGCCTAATCTTGTCGAGGTGATGTCACCGAAATTCGTGATGCTAATGCTCGCCTAACGGGTTCACAAGTAAATAGGGGCTATTTTACTGACAAGGGTCTAGGGCTAACCATTGAATTGACCTAATGATTTTTAGGAAATGTACTTTATGCATGAAATTTTCAATTTGGTCAACGAATTTTGTTTAAAAAAAGAGCGCATTGATTTGCATATATGATTGTCCTCGATGGCAGCCCCACTCATATGTATGTGTTCATTTCTTCACAGAGCGCTAAACTCGCAGCTGTCCTATGCGAGAAATTCTATGAAAGTGTTCTTGTAAAATAACGGCGTTTGTGACGTGAAGTTTACAAGGCGAGTTGAAAATTCTTTATGAAATGCAACTGCTCGAAAGAGGATGGTTTTGCACAACTCTGCTGGATAAGTAACGAAAAGAAACTTTAGAGGGAAAGCGATTTTTTTTTAGGTTTTGACTATATCGTACAGGATAGTAGTGCGAACGAAATTCATTTTGTTCTTGGATTTGCCCCAAGAGGTTACATCGATCAGGTAACTTTATTGCGAGACATAGTGCAAAACAGAAAAAAATCATTACTAGTTTTTATTGCAGAAGGCGCCAGACAGCGGTCGCTTGCCGCGGCCTGGGGAACATACGAAGCGGGTGACTGTGGTCGATCGACCAGGTCAAGAGAAAGCCCATTACACAGGCAACCGAGCTCGACATCGCAACGGGAACGCGCCGAAACAGTCGGTTAGTGTTTCGTTTTGCAGTCAGGCGATCCAGGCTGCAACAATAAATGGGTGGTTTTTTGTAATATTCAAGAAAAAGAGGGATCATCGGGCCTCAGTGGTTTTCGCATTTATCAAAACGGGTTGCACTCTTTGCTGACTTCAGAGACGTATGCCTCTTAACAGTTGGAAGGAGCGAGGAAGGGGGGAGAGGTGGCATTTTTTCTGTCATCTTTGAAGTCTAATATTTTGCGTTATGAATCCCCGTTGCAGTTTCGAATTTCATAGAGAGGGTCGTCGTACTGAAATGGGCGCTGTAGAAAGCAAATATGCTTTGCGCAACAGATGTATGTGGCGTTGAAAATGGTGAACATTTATAGGTTTGTTTGTGCTGTGCGTCTGAAATTTTTGTCTAGTTGAATGAAGCCGTACCTCATTGCGTGCTCTTTGGCCTTACATTATTTTCGTTGAACAAGCGTTTTTGTCATAAAATGGGGAATATATGCTTAGTAGAGTAAAGAATATATTCTGTCTTCTAGAGTAGTGCTAGCAAGTACTCCAAATAATGTCGCTTTGGATTATGAGTAGAGGTATTGCGATTTTTCCTTTAACTTTGTTGACCATCATTTGCGATATGACAACGCGCATTCACGAAGCTCCCTTTCGGCGATTGATTGTTT
This sequence comes from Toxocara canis, assembly GCA_000803305.1. NCBI lineage: Eukaryota > Metazoa > Nematoda > Chromadorea > Rhabditida > Toxocaridae > Toxocara > Toxocara canis. Next base: position 131,944 of record JPKZ01000401.1, on the reverse strand, counting down.
TTCTCATACATGGCGCCGTTGAGTTAGGGGTACTTATGAGCACTGATGGACTTGAAAAAGGAAGGAGGTAGGAGTGTGCATGGAAAAGGGAGGGTGACTGCGCGCCTACTTTCAACAGACAGGGAAGTGGACGCTTTGAAACTCTTTAATGCGTCCTCTTTCTGAAACAAATTTGCAGTCTTATTGTATTCCTGAGGTAAAACGTAGTTTTCTTTTCTTCCTTTTTTTTGAATTTCCATTTAGACCATTTTTGCCTGATGGCCTGGATTGCTTTCTTCCTCTCGCGGGTACGCTGTGGCCATATATCAGAATAATTGGAACCTGTAATGGTCTCATTCTCAATATGGTTGCTACGGCTTTTATTATTTGGACGATGCAATTCAGCATGTCTAAATGCTGCACTTTCTCAAATAGTATATTTTCACTTCTTGAGGTGTTGTTCCGTATCATCTCCCAACGTTTTTTTCCTTATTTATCTGTGACGCATTTTTCCTTATCATCAGAACGCTCACCTCTGCCGCTCCTTTCCTAGTATTTCCGCTTAATCTCCACTTCCCTTTTTGGGTCCGTCAGGTTTTCCGAATTCCCTGTTGGAGATCCAGTTTCTAGACGTTCTTTTGGTGTTCTAACGACAAAATCGACGTTTTCTCTCAACATTTTCGTCTCGGAGATCTCAGTCACATGCTTTTTTTTGGTGGGAAAAAAATTTTCCACTGCTGGCTAATCTCAAGGGGCCTCTCCGAATTCCTCATCACTATGTCAGAAATGCTCTTTGCTCAACACCAGTTTAGATGTGACTTAGTGTGGATTTCGAGTACGAAATTGATTTAAATATGCTGTGACGCGTTGTCGTATAATAGTAAGGGAGGATGGAGCGCGTGCTTTGGCCGCTGCTAACTGCTCTCGCATGCATTTGCGGCGAAATGCTACTTTACAACGTTAAGGATGCTGTATTCACACTGGCTCCTCTTCAGACCTACTGACTCTTAGTTGTTTCCTGTACAGTGCATTAGCCACGCTGGTTTTGATTCCAATCCCCATCATTATTTCTACTAAGAAAATCATGTAAAAAAGGTTTTTTTTAAAAGAGCATCACCATGTAATTTGTTGCACTGTACCATTAATTCGATTCGATATATGTTGATGAAGAAGGGACGGAAGTTGCAAAATAAAAGTATTCCATTTTTCTATGCAGGTCACCGGATGCGGCGGTCGGAAGATGGGTAATGTTAGTATTACGCTTTTTGAACAAGTAATTGTGATTTGTTAAACGAACGTTTGCGGTTTACTTTTATTCGATCAGAATTTTAACTCGTTGTTTGGACATTTTCGAATCGTGTTAAAGTGGAAATTGTTCTCGTTCAGTTGAGTTGAAATGAGTTGATGCGTCATTGGTGTGCTTTAGTCGGTCTTCTGAGCGTTTGTAAACAGTATGTAAAGTTGGCCTCTTTTTGGTAGTATGCGTTGGCTTCTTTTTTTTTTTTTTGTAGTTCCAAAGTATGTGTCTTTAGGACTAATATTTGGCTCAGTCACTAACGGATAATCAAAAGTACCATGCCAGTGGCATACCCAATCATTCGAATTGCGCCGCATCTGAAGTTGTCTCAATAAGAAGGTTGATGCAGAAAAATCTGTTTGTTTCTTTTGGAATTGAAAGCTTTCATCATCGTTTCCTTTTCTTTTGGTCATTTTTTGATAGCAGAATGCAACAGCTCTGAATGAGCAATTTCTTAATGAGAATGGTTCCCTCTTTACCGAAGTGTTGTTTCACCCCCCCCCCCCCCCACA
>JPKZ01000401.1:114337-127617 GCA_000803305.1 Toxocara canis | reverse complement strand
TTCCCCCCCGCCCCCCCCTCCCCTTCCCTCTCCACCCCCCTCTTCCCCCTCCCTCATCTCGGTCATGATTTTTTCCTCCTCAGTTTTCTTTTGTGTTCCAGGGCTACAAAAAACCGCTTTCCTCGCCTCGGCTGTTGCAGCAGGGTGAAATTATGAAGTACGTGTCATGAAGTCGTTAAGTACCAGTCTTGAACTAAGCTCTTTTGGCAACATCAATAAATGTCGAGACTCGCGTGGAATGGAACTCTTAATTACCTTGTGTGAATGCCAACATTGCGCTCGCTACACCGCAGCCGACTCTAATGCGTTTTCATTTTTAAGAATCCATGTGGTCTCTGACTGCTACCATTGCGATGTACGTTGCGAAAAATGACTGATGCCATTTTTTTTGTTTTTTTTTTTTTTGCAGGCGCGTTTGCAGAAACGCATGTAGCGGTAGGAATGGCTGTTTTCTTATCGATATACGCGTATGTGCATTTTCCGGTATACTGGTTGGTTTGAGTCAGCGAAAACTGTTATAGTCACAGCCTCAGATGGCATTGTTATAATCTGTCGAGTAAATTATTGGTAGTCGTCAAGCTAAGTTTTGCTTTACCATAACAAATCATGAATCATTTCACTTTACAATTCAGTGCAAACACATCGTTTCAGTCAGTACAAAGTCGTGCGTTCCACAAGATGTGGTGTATTTTGTGTTATATTTTGACGCATCACTTGCTAGCTTAGTGGTAGCTGAATAGTTTCGATCTTTTGAGGTAATCAGCGCGAGAATTTAGAGAAAATACTTCATTCCCGTAAAAAATCTTTTGATCACTGGCGTAAAGTTGTCTTTCAATCGGACGAAATTTTACAGCTGGAAAAGAAGATAAACATGGCAAAGGATGCTGGGTACTAGCGGCACAACGTTTGATTGTCGGAGGCAGTTAAAAATTATATACAAATCACTAGGGAGAAAGTGAGGGAAAGGGTGTGGGGGTGAGGAAGAGGTTTCCTATTCTGTTTCAGTTTTGTTTTCCCGGCAGCCTATGACTCGTCGTCCGTTTCGGTGATCATTGCGTCGTCAAATTGCACAACTTCGTTCGTATTGGACATCTCTTGTTCGAATGACAGCCGGTGTCGCTTTTATCGCTGCAGCGGTAACGCCTTCAAAAGGAAAAAAAAGAAAGCTTATCGTAGCGATCGCTTGACGCGATTTCCCGCTTTTCGGGTCTTCATGCTATCTTTTACCTATCCATCCTTATCTGTTTTCTCTTTAAGAGTGGTTTGCCTGTTCTTTCTGTATGACGGAGGAGAGGATAATGATTGTTTTCGAAAGTGATTTTAAAAAAAAAAAAGCGAAATCATCCAGCTTCGATTATTTCCTCCTGATGTGCCGTAGCACTGGCCAGAGGCGCGTGTAGGGTTTTTTTTTCTGATGGGGACGTAGGAAAAGTGTGAGTGAAAACTAGGTGCGTTTTTCTCCCTCTGGACTGGAACAGATCGAATGGGTTGGGCGTTGATGGAGGATTCTGTAACAATAATCCCACGAAGAAAACGAAGCATCATGAAGCTTTTATGCTGAGAAGAATTTATCTTTTAAGGAAGAGAATTAAAAGTGGTGGCCAAAATTGATCTTCTTTCTGAGCACATTTTGTATTTTACTTTATCTTTCAAAGTGTTCCCTCTAAACAATTCGAGGCAATTGAAAATTGCATTTTAAGAAGCTAATAGTTTTTCGGGTTGCATGCATTGTGGGAATGCTTTTTTTTTTTTGGTGAACAAGGATCAGAAGCGTCTGATGTGATGGTGGGCAGTTAGTTGATTGGTGAGAAGTTATCTTACCACTAACAGCGAAATGCAACAAGATTTTATTAGATTAGATGGTATTTCTACTCTGTTCTATTCTTTTCTCTTTTTGATTCTCTCTAGAACGCTCTGCAAAGGCGCTGTACTAGCTGAGAAATCGAACGGCTAACGGTCAACTGCGCAACACGTCTCCCTCACAGATCAATATGTTTTATTGTAGAATTGCCTAATAAATTTAAGGCACCAATCTAATGCGTACTGGTAGTGTTTTTTGGCTTCAGTGTGTTAAGGCGAGAAAGCGTATTTCCGTGGAACTTTCAAACTGAAAAAGCGTAAAGAGTGAAATTTGTTTTTGAAAATATTTCCAGCCGAAGAGCGAAGCGGTCTCTCTGAACATAATGGCATTGAATGAGAAGTCTGTTTATTGAATGAGTTGTTGTTGTTGTATGCAGTGCGGCTTGCTTAGGCATTCATTAGCTTTTCACTGTTTTCCCATGTTCGGAATGGTTAGCTTTAGGTGTCGGAACCATCGCCAATCAGTCGCAATCAGGCCAGTTTGCCTAGTGAGTTTTGGCGACGGAGATTGAAAGCGAAAACTGTATACTTTACGAAAAGGTACGTTCGGAAATAAAATGGAATGGAAACATTTTGCTCAAAAAAGAATGAAATAAATCTACGAGGCAATGAATGGCTTCCATATGAGGATTTCCTGATGAAGAGAATCTTGGTGTTAATAAACATCGGAAGTAACACATATCGTGTTATGAATATTCGCTCGGGCCTTCGATGCGATGTCTCGACGTTACTGAGGCAATCGAACGCCGAGCAAAGTCATCCCTTTGGCTGTTGTAGCTTGTTGTTAATACCACCAGCTAGCTGGACTGTCAATGGTATGGTGGGAAGCAGCTGGGAATCGAACCCAGGTTTCCGCGCATGCGAAGCGGGGCTCTACCACTGAGCTACTGCCGCCCCAACAAACAGCTAGGCACTTCTTTCATTGTTTCGATTTTTTCTTTGCAAAACAAAAAAAAACATTAAGGTAGTTGTGTGCAAGCAGTTTTACTTTTTGGAGTTTTCTTGTTACTACAGCGCTTCTTTTGAATGACCATAAAGAATTCCGCGACCACAACTGATGTTTGTTTATCACATTGGGGCTTTCTGTGCCAAGTGGCATGCAGGTCAGAATGGTCAACGCCTTCAACCAGGTGCTTTCGAGGCCCAATTTCGGACTCGTATCGCCCTTCTGTCGAATTTTAATTGATTTCTACCCCGCAGTCATTGTGTATCACCTCCCCCTTCTTCCGCTGACGATCCTTGGTATAAAATGAAATGTAAAAAGTATTCACCCGAATCGTAGAGGTATCAGTTTGCTGAAGAGCAGCAAGGATAGAGAGGAGGCGAGTTCCTTTGTTGTATGTTCTCCCCATCTCGGCTTGCTAGCTATGTGCTGTGGTAAGAAAAGTAAAATGAAGGTCACTGGAGGATTCTTGCTAGGGGTTCAGTGAAAGAGCGTGGGGAATGCTATTACGATGTTAGGCTGCATCTTTTGTTTGTGGTTGTTGTAGTGCAGTGATGCAGTTAGCAGGCGCGCTTTACGAAAAATTCAATGCTGACAGGGAAGCGAGCGCTATTCATTGTTATTTGTTGTTGCTAGGACCATTTAAACAGAGCATAAATAGGGTAGAGGAACGCAGCGCATTGCGACCGTCTCTCATCGAAGCACTGGTGCAAACACATTCTTTTGTTAAATAAAATTGAGCAGTGCTTATCCCATCTGCTAAACACATTTATCGTCTAATTCTTAGTCGAATCTGCTGTTCGATGCATCTTGGGGTTCTCTGCTATACCACTCATTCAGATCTGCTTTTTGATCTTCTGGCCATGAATGAAACTTAAAGTCCGCACAATTACTTATGTTGATGCCCGTAGTTTTGATGGAGGGCTATGATGGGCATGGTAAAACGTGAAGTGATCAAACGTGTTAAGCGAACCTTTTGCCATAGCGCAAAAAGTGAAGCCTCTGACCAGTGTAAGTCGTTCAGTTTCATGCTCTTGAAGTGGCGATAAGGGGTCTTAGGAGAGCAGAATCATTTCAGGGTATTAGTGCCATCAAAATTGTAAAGAAAGCTGCTGGAAAGTTATCCGTATTGACTGTCAACGTGAAGGGTAAAAGTGTCAGCGAAGCTGTGCGGTATAATTGTGATGCGCCATTGATGTGCGTTTATTGTGTTGTAAATCGAGACACAAAGTGCTACTTGCACTTCACGAGCCCTTTTGTGCACTTTTTGATTCTTTTTGTTGCTACACTTGAGTTTTCTTTCTCTTTCGAAGTGAACTGTGGTTTAGTACCTGAGTCTTCCTCAGTGAGACACATAACGATCGGTCAAAACTCCATTTCTTCACTGCTGAGTCCGCTTCCATCCAGAATTTGGTGCGTTTGGAAACTTGGTCGGGATTCACAAAAGGAAAAATAAGTTGTATGAGCCCCTACCGCATTACGATAAGGGGATGAGGGGATGAGTGGGGAATGGAAATGAGTAATTAGCTATAGGGCAAATGTTCCTTATTTTAGGTGAGTTAGAAGTGTGCCTTACTATGGCATTGCTGGGCACGCGTGCATGTATTTATTCACAGCGGATATCTCAGTCGTATTCAGAACTTCAGTGCGCAGGGTTGGACCAGCCCGGAAGATCTGCTTGTCAACTTGCAGTTTTTGGCGTACTGGCAAGCAAGTACCTTAACTTGAAATATTCGTTGTTGTAGTAAAATTTTGATTACCAGAGATGGAGTGTCCTCCTCTGGGAGGAGTAGAGGACTGACGATGTTCACTTCTTATCAGAGCCAACTCCCCATATTTAAAAAGCTTCCATGTCCTCCTCTCTTCGTCCCTTCCCGCATCCTTTGTGTCCAACTTTCCAACTCGCGACCATGTCTCCTCATTTTATCTTCACAGCCCGTTTGTGAATATGACATTCAAAAGCAATGTGCGAAATATTCATGAAAAGAAATATCATAACCATTTACCATTGCCTTCTGCTGTTTTCTTTTCAATTTTTCTTCAGTACTTTTTGCACAGCGTTTGGACCTCTAACCCCCCCCCCCCTCCTCCTCCCCCTGCTCCACCAGTTCACACGCCGATGAGGCTTTGCAAATACGCACAACACGGACTGGTAATGCGGCTTTGGAAAGGAGAAAGCGCGAGGAATGTTTTGTTGTTTCGTGTATATTGAAGTTGCTAAGTGGGTCATTCGGACACAAAGCAGCTTCCGGGATGAGTGGACTAAACAGGTGAGAAGACAGTGCTTAATGTCGTCTCCTTACAGAAAAAAATAACAACCATCTAGCATGTTCAAGAGGAAAAGTGGAAAACGCAAACTGTGGAGGCAGCGAGGCTGTGAGGGAAAAGGAAAAGTGAACAGACGAGATTGGCGAAGGGTCACTTACGCATCCCTCTGTCTGCTGCGATCGGTCGATGCGTGCCGTTGTGAAATGTTCGCACAGCAATCGCCATTTCGCTGAATCATTTGCTTTTTAAATAATCTTTTTTTTTGTTTTGCTTCTAAGCGTTATGAGGCTTCTTTGGACATTCTTTTTTGCTATAATATGCTACTTCACTTAAAATATTCGTACTTCTTTTTTTAAGACTGACAGTTAAGGTGGACTGGTGTTGTGCGATGGTCCGGGAAATTAGACGATTTTTGGTTCACAGTTTCCTCTCTTACTTTTTTCATCCTTCAGACCTCTTGAAGTAGTAAGCACATGGAGACTCCCATGGAATTCTGTTGTGCACTGTTGAGTGCGGAGGCTTGGAATTATCGGTCTCGGCCGACAAAGACCTAATATGGGAAAACTTGTAGAAGGAATCCTTATTAATTTTTCTCAGTTTTTTTTTGAAAGTAGTAGAAAGATGAAAGAGGAAGAAATGAGAGGCCGGGAAGTCGGAATGTTTCGTCCCTGTAGATAACTTCGTCACTTGGGTTTTTGCTTTTCGACGCAACATATTTCCTAACGGCTTCGTCTTTTTTTATGCGCCATTCCCCTCTAGTTATCCATTGATGACTGTATGGTGTATTTGGTGTTTGTAAACAATGCGGAATTTATATGCTTTTTGCCGATTCAAGAAAGTGGATGTTGGACGGGGCGAAACTCAACGGATGATTTAAGAAGAAAAAACTGCAAGTTTCTTGCTCTTACAATATAGTACGTTATTTTTAGCGTCCAGCTCATAAACGGTCATGTGTGGGTCCTCCTAATCGCCATAACTAAAGGACCATTATACTCATGCTTTAGCAAACTCCTAAACGAAATTGAACTTTTATTGCATATTCGAGGATATAAACCGCTGCTTGTTCCTGATTTGCAAAGAAGTGGTCTTGGAAGCTCGTATGCAGCAAATTTTTCCATCATCTTATCAGAGAAATCCAAGCATTGGCGAAGGTTAATCATTTTGAATTTGATTGACCGATGTACTGAATTGAGTTCAATAGTCCTTGCCATTTTTAATAGTAGGATTTCACTGGCCGCATTCTGAGTTGTCTTTTGTGATCGATGAGGAGCTCAGAAACACCAGAAATATGTTGCTGTTTTCACCAATCTTTTTTTTTTGTGTCCATTCCTTTTCACGGCAAGTGCAATCTGGGTAATTTACGTAAGTGATTCCTTTCGAAGTAATTACTGCTGATCTGCGATAATGAGTTCAGTCAGCAATAAGGTCATTGTTCGAACACAAATTAACAACTTAATTTGCGGTCGTCGCACTGGCAGTTAAAGAGCGTTTTTGTATCATCTGTTGAGAACGTGGTCGCTGCAGCACTGAATGCCTATAATTGAGGTAACTGCGACGCAAAAGTTGGTTGCTTTATGTTTATGAGCGTGCCTCTTGTTTGTGTGTCGTTTTTGTTTTACTTTACTCTAATTTTGAGTCGGTGACCTCATAATACATGGGACTGGCCAGTTTCTGGGTATTTACAGTAGAGCCGATTAGAAGCCATAATGTAGAAAGAGAACAAGAGGAAAAGAAAACTGAAGAAATAAAAGGAAAAGTGGGAGTGCTGCAAAATGAAGCAGTTGAAAGTTGAGTGGGCAGTGCAGAACTTGGTGTATTGATGTTATTTGCGTTCAAAGCGGGCCATAGGCGCTACTGACCTGCTACCTCCTGCTCTCTTACTCCTCCTCGTCCTTCCCCCTCCTCCTCCCTCACTCCCCCCCGCCCTCACCTCATACCCCCTGCCCTTTCCTCGCTTGGTGATCTCCACTGTCTTAATGGGTAAGGTTACTACAGCAGGGTTTACAATGAACTATAGCTGTTTATGTGGTTTCGTTTGTGATCAGTTTATTTTGGCTAGCTTTTAAAGATTCACAGCAGTAGGCTAACAAGAGGTTTGGATGGATCGTATTCGACTTATGCAGGTGCATCATAACCATTAGTAATAGGACTGTGTTATTTTGCACGGTTTATGAGCAAGTTCTGTGAGAAAATTAAGTGGGTATTGAAATGCTCAGAAATTGCTTAAAATCTTTGAAAAAATCACTGGGTTCTTCCATTTTGCTTTGAGTGCATGAGAGCCGATCGTTTTTGTGAGAGCTATTATATAAATGGGATTGAGGCAAACAGACGTTGGACGTGCGTTTGGCGTCATTACGCGAATATTGTTTGGGTTGGGACGGATACATAAAATACGTTGAGTAGTTGTTATGATAGTAACGATAATATTATTTTGTTTGTTTACACACGGCAATATATGACTCATTAGTCAGCCCACTTTCTAGTGCACTGTCAATTTCCGATAAACTTAAAATACGCAAAGGCGTCAAATACAGATAAGAAATCCTTTATACTGTCGCATAATGGATTTTAAAGTAGCACGATTGGTTTAGAAGTGTTGCGGAATTAATGGATATAGTCGAAAGTGGAAAGAATATTGCCTAAGATTTTGTATATAAGACTATGGACACTCATCACCTTTATAGTTTTTAGATGCTTATTGTTTCGGTGCTGTCCGATTTAAACTTTCTGCGTTCGCGAGAAACCAGCGATCTACTCATAGTTGCGTCTGCTGTCCTCGTCTCCTGATCCTTGGACTCGGTTGCGTCAAAAACTCTCAGCTGCATGTTTATGCCATTTCCGTCTCCTCCGTTCTTTTCTCTTTTCTTCTCCTTTTTTTATACTGGCCTTTCATTTGTTTTGGTAGTTATTGTCTCCTCTTCTGAAACGTTCGGCTGCCACTTATGATTGCAGAAGTATGCCCCTCGGTCTCCCCACTTCAGTTGGGAGTGCTAAAGTTATTTGTGAGTGTACCTCTCTGAATGTTAGGCCTGATTACCTTGATTACAAGATTGTCTTTTTCCGTTTCTACAATACATACAGGCATTGTCGTGAGCGTCGCGCTACGGGATTACGTAAAGCATTCTTTTTTTTTTTTTGCGGCTAGCAGCAGTCGATCGGTCTGGGAAACGTTTACGGCGCTTTTTTGCTCGCCGCACGCAAACTTGCCGTGTCTGCTGTCTCCATCGACAAGCAACAAAAGCGCCAAAGCATCACTGCTATTCATATTTCATAATGCCGCTTGCTGCTTCACTTTTTCTTGAAAAAAAAAAAAAAAAACGAAACTAGCATCCATCATGGTTGTGTGTGAAGCCTTGCAAAGATCTATGCATAAATTTTTGAACAGCACAGCGAGTGAGCAAAACAAAGTTTGTCGTGATGTGCAGTTGTCATGCTATCGTTAGTGATACGAAGGAGGGTGGGTGGAGCGCAACGGAACAGTTATCCTATTCAGATGTTCACTCGGTTATAACGTCATCACTTCTGTCAATCCCCTTGAATGTATTATCTGTTAGCATTCTTCGTAGCGATTTAAAAAATTTCTTTTCTAAATCTGAAATGATACGAGGGATGATTACGGCTGGTTTAGCATTAGAATTTATTTATCTGAATTGTGATAGTTTAAATTTCGAAAATAATCTTAGGCTTGTGGATTAATGCGTACACTTGACTTTCATGAGTCGTTTTTCAAAGTTAGAAAACATCTTTTTCGGGCATATACACTTTAACCTCAACTCAGCTTTAATAATCTCAACTCCCTTTCAATACCAAAAGAACTCTTATAGCGGTTATGCTATTTAAGTAATGCTGCTGCTTTTTTAAAAATTTTTGCATAAACGTTTGCTTAAATTTGACAGGAACGAGGTGAAACGAAACTAGGAATTCGATGGCAGACTAAATGTTTCAGGCGAGTTTCGTTCGTTTTGGCTTGATTGTTTGTNGTTTAATTATTTGGTTTGGCCGTTAATGATGTCATTCCAAATGTTCCTTTCCTCTCTTTCTGTGGAGTGACAAAAATCTGGGACCTCGTTACTGGACTGTTTTCATCGATAATGCGGTTTTGTTGCTCCAAGTGAATCAAGAAAATTGGAAGAGGCGAGGGAAAACGAGAAACATCCGGACTGTTCACCTGGGTGTCATTTTCAACTGATATATGGCAGAAGGAATGCTGTAACCGTTTTTTTTTTGTCTGATCACCTGTTTTAAAAATTAAGCGATCTCACTGTTTCCTCATCACTGAAAACCTTTCTCTGTTGACTCTCTGGGGATGTTTTTTCGTATAATCATATAAAGCTAATGCCTGGATTTGTGTCAAAAGAAGTTCGGCTGGAGGAGGGCCTCATTCTGTTGGTCAGTTGCTTCGTTTCATATGCGCTTGTATTGCTAAATCAGATTCTGTACACTCGTGAGGTGAAATGAGCATTGAAGATTCTGTTCACGCTTAACGTATTTGGCAAAGTAACTGGCGATCGGCCCGAATTTCCACAGAAATGAGACAGAGCGCGGCTTATCAGGAAGATGAGAAAACAGAGGCGTCCGAAGAAAATCGTTTTCTCTCGCTTATGTGACGGACAAAGATGGAGTTATTTAAAGCAAGAAGAAATCCACCATATAGTATTATGAAGAACTGAAACCTCTTATTCTCCACTAACGTTTTGTGGAAACCCTTTTTTTGAGGCAGAGTTTACTTCCTCCGGATGATAAGGAGAAAGGGGGCGAGAAGGCGGTTCATTTGATTTGGTGCGAAATGAAATGGTTAAATATTCCTAAACCTAATTCCATAGTCAAACTAAAAGCAAATGAAACAAATGCTGCATTTGAACAGCTGGTCGTTGACTGTACAATATGATGATTATAATTGACAGACAGAAACTGCCTGGTTTTGATGACGAGTTATAGACGACACATCAATTGGGATTACTGGTAGGCTGAGCGGATAAATCAAGAACAAATAGTGTTGCGTTATGCTAATACCATTCCAGCATAGTTATCCGTTACCTATTCATTTTACTCGCTGTTTTGATAACTGATCAGCCGAAAGCTGGGATTAGCTTGCTGCAGTTTTCGAATTTTTTCCTAGCTTAGCTTTCATCTGCTTCAATTTTTGACGTCGTCATCGTTTCTCTTCCATGCTTCTTGGTTTTCCCTTTTTTCTGTATTTGCCAAAGTTGTGATTTTGCAGCTATCACTTCATTTAAACAGCACCCGAGGGTCGCACCTGTGATCCCAGCACAGTGGCATCTTTATGGTTTCGAAAGTTTCCGCATTAGGCACAACCGAGCCTGGTCAGTGCGAGTGGCGCAAACACCACAGCGCGAAAGCATTGATCTGCTCGTTTAAAGAACGCTGAAATTGTTTGCATTTTGTGACGTATGTTGGCCGAGCATCCTTCATTTATCACATTGTCGCGTCGCTCTATATTCGCTGCTATCATATCTGAGAAAGTATGGCTGGCGAAGCGCCCAAAAAGAGCACCCAACGGATTACTCATACTGCTGCTTTCGAATGCTTTCAAAAACTGCACGCATGAAAGTCTTTCTATGTATAAATCGAATTTCCACATGCAATTGCGACGATTCATTTGTGACTAGCCCTTCCTTAAGTGGTGTTGATGGTATTTTCGAGCGGCTGTCGTAGAATAAGATTTTAAAAATATGAAGGGGACGAGGAGCATCTGATGGAGCTGCACAAGTTGAGTAGAGCATTTATTTGATTGAACCCTTCCCCAGTTTTCATCCATTGCGCAAATTCGGAAGTTAATGGCTGAAGGAGACCTTTACGGGCAGAAAATGTCAAACGTTGCATGAAAGTTTCCAAGAGAGAGAACAGTTTTGGCTAACTGTAGTAGTGGATCGAACTCGAGATCCACGTTTCCCTGAAAACTGCCTAAGGTTTTGGCGCCGTAACATTTCCTCTTTGCTTTCATGGCTGGTTGTCATAACGCATCAGAAGTAGTGCATTGAAGCGATTATCGGCTAATTTCATATGTAAAGTAATGGTTCAGGACAGTCTAATGATCAAAACCGTTGAGGCAATTGTTGTGGTTATCGGTCTGCTGCACATAACGTATTTGGAGGAGCGCCTGATGAAACTGACGAAAATTTACTTCGTAAAATTTCGTATGATTTTACATTGTATTCAGACGTGTTTAGCGCTCACTTTTCAAGTTTCGCACGAGTGATGTTTAAGGCGGGGCTGATTTCTGGGTAGCATTTATGTACGTTTCATTGAAGTTGCATATTGCATAATGTAGAATAAAGGAATAGCTATAGAATGGTATTAAAACGAAATACATCTTTACACGGAAAGTGAAACATGAAGACAGTAACAAGAAAAATATGGAGGACATAATGCAGGGAGTAGGGTTGATGAAATAAGGGTTTAAAAGGGAACTAATGCGCCATTTAAAAGGTCGTATATAGCTGCCCATCAAGGACTGTGGGGACTTTTGAAAGTAGGAATATACGTAGCGATCACAACTGGTTACGGGAAGAAAATCTTACGGATTGAAGCTTTACCGGCGAATGAGTTTTAGGTGAAGTATCCTTTGTAATGTTTTAGTCAATGACACAATCTTTGATTCGATCAGTGTGGAAGGGGCAAGGAAGGAGTGGGGAGTTGAGGATGGGGAGAGAGGATTTTTTAATGATTATGTTAGCTTTGTCTTTGTTCTGATGAGTCGTATCTGGATGTAACTCGGATCCTCATCGTCTTTGGAAATTTGAACTTATTTCTCTCAGTACAGTAACAGCTTTGAATGGACGTTACTTTTTGTATACGAACTTTTAATGCTAACACTGCCTGATTGGTCGTATCCTTATCCTTAAAATCTCCTTGTGATCGTATCCTTATCGTTAAAATCTCCTTCTGGTCGTACTGTTATCTTTAAAGCCTCCTTCTGGTCGTATCCTTATCCTTAAAATCTCCTGGTCGTGTCTTTATCCTTAAAGTGTCCTTCTGGCCGTATCCTTATTCTTAAAATCTCCTTCTGGTCGTATCCTTATCCTTAAAATCTCCTTCTGGTCGTATCCTTATCCTTAACATCTCCTTCTTTACTCCGTAACTCAACGTTTTTTTCACTTTACTGCCAGAGCAGTATTCTTATTGTCGAATAGCATTTACGTAATGACGAATCTGGTCCACTCGACATTCCATATATTCAGGATGAGGGCATGATGCATCGAAACGCCGAATAAATGAGATTACTTTTTACGCAGCTAGTGCTTTTCAGCAACAACAATGCTGCCTAGCCTACTACCACATGTATGTTCATTTGTCACTGTGCGCCTTATACGGCAGAGGTCTGTGTATCATCTGCTGCCAAATATGAGCAGTTTATATTTCCAGTTTATCAGAATTCCCATCTGCAGTTTTGAACCAATCACCTTTTGAATGTTGAGTTTTTTCCTCACGTTTGCGCTATCTTTTTAGGCTAAAGGTGTACTGTAATTACCATGTTGTGTTCATTCGTGATGATGGCCAACAATAGAATAGGCATATAACGGTGCTTTTTTAATAAACTGTTTGGTACGTTTTTCTTATTGAAGAGGAAATAGCTATGAACGGAGTTGTTTTTTACATTCCACAACGACCGGACCATCCTCTAACGAAATGCTACCAAAAGCATTGGCCACATTTCGGCTGATTTTGTTTGCTCGGGGATGATGCAAAAACACTATATCGAACAAAACGATTACACTAGTTGTTATGAGAACTGAATGAGGCATGCTAGAGCGGACCGGTCGAAGGTGTCGAACAACGTTTTGTTAGTAAATTCTGATCCCGAGTTGCATATAATGCAGCTAAAAATTCGCATCGCTCTAAATACAAAGAACGCTGCACAGTTGCACCTTTCTATTGCAGCTACAATGTGCAACGCTTTTATCTGAATCCGTTCTTTCGTGTTGTTCAACGTTGTCGCAGTGCATGCGTTGCTTACGGCGTACAAAAAAAAAAAAATAAAAATAAAAATTCGGCATAGTCGAAGGATCAAGTTATAAAGAGCCAACAGCACAATGTGATTTATAGCGAATGCTGGTTTGTGTTTGTGCACATTGTCATCGGTTGATTTTTTGATTGGCCATTGCATGCTAGCCGACAACTGTCAATGCTGAAGCAAAATATGATTACCTGAATCGTTTTTGATTGGTTATCGCTCATCGGGATACAG
>JPKZ01000401.1:84921-113576 GCA_000803305.1 Toxocara canis | reverse complement strand
GGGGGAAGAGGGGGGGGGGGGGGGGGAGAGGGGGAACACCTGCGCGCTTAAACGTTTGTTGTAAAGCGCATGTGTTCTTTGTGAATTTAAAATAAAAGGATTATGGGTTTAAGCTCACTAAGCCATCATCGAGTTCGTCGCTCAGCCGACACAAAGTGATTCGACAGTCATCTTCTCTGGCAGAGCATTTGAGACGAGGTGGCACGTATTCACATTTACTGTGAAATTTTGGTCAAAAGGAAATAGGAAAAAATATGTCAAATACGACGAGCGATGGCGATCGCTTTTGAACGTGTTTTGAATATTACGTATAAAGTGGTTTTATTTTGCATTAAAGAAAAGCTGCTTTTGAAAAGTGGTCGATGTGGAGGAAAATTTAAACGAATCATTGCCGTATCGTTTTGTTGGAAGTATCAGTGTGATTCACTGACAGCTCGCTGTGTACTAGTCGTGCAATTCATTTGTTTTTCTGGTTTCTGTATCGGACGGAAGAGGTGATTTATGAACGAATCGAGCGAACATTCAAGAGTCCGACGCCCATAAACCGCAGTAACCCCACCAAAATTATCCATAAAATCAACCATTCCTTTATATATAAATATAAACTGAAATACCGGCCCGCGCAAAACTTTAAAAAAATAAAACAATCATCAGTGTTTCGTCTTGTAAACGCGAATATAGTGCGGCCGATTGAGCATAGCATAACCTTGATTGCCCATTTGAAAAGACTGAACAGAGATGTTTGGGAGGCAGACTAACGTTTCGTTTCGATATGTTTTCTTCGTGCTGTCAAGAACTACGCCGTGTCACTTAGCTAACATAATAAACGCGTTTGCAATACTTCAGTCTAGTTGTGCCAGTTGAACTTTCTCATCATTCTATAGTGCGCAACAACTGCACAATTTGTTGCACTGTTAATAGAATGTAAACAAAAAACGATTAGCGTATTGCTTGCTTAATTAGTTTGCCAAAAAGCTAATTGCCATTATTGGTTGAGTGCGAGCGAAGTTGTTGTACGCATTTTTAGCCGAGAATACGTTTGTAAAAGGTATAGAGGCTATAATGAGGGAGGTGGTTGTCGAACGGTTGTGCAAACTTCAGTGCGAAATCTCTAGCACATATTTTGCTTTATTTAAACGGAACGTGCACCTAATCTTTTCGAGAGAGGAGCATGCTCTCGCAGCCAGCCGAATAATCTCTGGAGTGTTGCGTTCAGTCCTTGATGACATGAATGGTCCTTAAAACCGTTTTAAGGGCTAAAACGGGAATTTTCTAAAACTTCATAACTTTAGTCCCTCTCACCATCCCCGTTGGATTCTCGCTTACCCCTTCTTCCCTCATCAACGTCCTAATAAGGTATCTGACAACAGAAACGTTATTGATTGAAAATAACTTGATAATGTCGCCATCGTTTAACATTTTTTCTGAAGATGTGGATGATGTGATTAGTCTTCCGTAGCATTCCTTAGCAAAAGCTGGCGATGAGTGTTAAACCTTAAAATAACGAGCACCATAAATTTTTATTTCATTGAAGGCAAAGAAAAATAGTGGGAAGGTGCGAAAAGTTTTGAAGATCTTGGATTTAGTGTTGTGGTAAAGAATTTTTTTGTTTTGAAGTCTATTGACAATTCGCATTGCAGCGATCGTAATTCGCATGCCATTGTATAATTTTCATCTCAAAGAGTTAACCGACATAAGACCTCCATGACGTAAGAGCCGTCCGCAAATTAATCGCTATTTTTATAAAGCAGTGGTTTTGTGCATTCTAAATATAATCCTAGATAGTCGAGGGAGGTTCAGTAAATTTAGGTCCCTGCGTGTGAAACTTATAGGTGCTAGTTGTTTATAGCAATCCCCAATTCATAAATTGTAAAAGAAAGCTTTATGACGCGAATGTTATGCAAAGGCGACGGCGAAAGTATAGATCACGTCTTACATCAGATGGTCGTTAGTCGCCTTTCTTTGTCCGTGCATATGAAATAGAAAGCGAAGCTGTAAATAAGTATAAAATCCTGATCCGGCAATGATTAGCGTTGTTTGATTAGCGAACTATTATGATGAATGAGTTTTCAACTGTGATGCTACTACTCTACTAGTTTTTTTGTTTGGCACAAATATTCTACTGCCTTATCGCAGCACTGTGTGTTTTTTGCAAACGTTATTTTGACGAGGATTTTATACTTTACCGTAGTACAGTGAAGTTTAGTGCAAAAAACACAACTGCTTTTTGGTATATAAATGGTACATAACCATTATATGACTTTTGGTAGCAATACTTTGCTGCTTTTTTTCCTCAGTTTTGCTAACATTGGTATGGATATTGAACTCTCTCAGAAAGTCGCTTGAATACTTTATTATTACGCAGTACGTTGCAGAGAGTACAACCATTTTATGGGGGCAGTGATACCTGCAGTTTTCACCATGACCATGCATAATATAGTTAAAATGGCGGTAGGGAGGGTGTGTTGGGTGGTGCGTGTTGGTGTGTGGTTGAGCGGTGCTTCGTGATGATCACCGGGCAAGCCGGTTTTTGGCAATGGGGTACTGCAGTGTGACAGACGACTGTCGACTGTTGGTTGCTGATTGTGTTCTCGGTCTGATCGTCCTCTTTAACAGTCCCAGTCGCCGTCTTTCTCGATGCCCCCTCCCACTTCCAGCCCCCCCTTCCCCATCAGCCTCCTCCTATCCTTGATGCCCATTGCGACGACGATTTGCGTTGCAAAGTTGCTGTGCACGCAGGACGAACTTTTTACGCGACAACACCGATAATTCGCTAGCATCGCTCTTTCTTATTTGTTGCGGCGATCCTTCAGTTTAATGTTTGCGCTTAGGGCTGTGGTGCATAGTTCTTTATTTTTTTTCTTAGGAACGAACGAAATAAGGCGAATGACATTTGTAAAGAATAAATGTTGTGTTGTGTATGAACGATAGTGGCAGTTGCATGATTGAAGTGTTTGTTTGTGTACGATGTCGGCGTGATGATGATGTCTGTGCGATTTGATGTGTGTGCATGTGCGTGTGCCAAATGCGTGCATCTTTGAGCCTTTTGGAACAATTAACTTTTGCAGCGTGTTGTTTTGTGGGTTGTGATTTTTAGTCGAAGATAGTAAGAGGGAATGAAACGCCGCGATCGTTTTTATGATGCAATTGTTGCAAATGAATCTTAACTGAGCTGCTTCCTAATTACTACTCATCCCTATGCAGCACATACATCTGTTGGCTTTACTGACGCGGTAATTGCTTTCGTCCCCTTTCCTCCAGTTTCCCATCTTTGTCTTCGGCGCATGAAATTCATTTTAGTTAAGAGTGCCAAGTAGTCGTGAACAGTGGATATCGATTTGTAACGGTCCATGAATGAATGCTTACACTATTTATTCATATCATAGCAACCATTTGTAACGTTGTTGAAGCAGTGCTGTTAGTCGAGCAGTTCCCTTTTGCACTTGTAAGCGATCGCTGCGATTTTTACTGCAGTGATCGTCTGCGAGCTAGTTGCTTGTGAACTTGTGTGTGGATATCTGGGGATAATTCGGATCTAAAAAACACCGAAATGCTTGGTACGGCGAAAACATAGGTCCAACTTTTTCATTTCTTGACTCTTACTGTTTGCCTTTCCTTGCTGGGTGAGAATTTGAAGATATTGCCGGAAATAATGCCCATTTCCAGTGGTATGGTTCGTTTGTATCGGATGAATGGTTGTTACTACAAATGCTTTAAGAAATCTTACGGCTGATCGTCTAGCTACAATAAGGCTATTCGAGAGAGCCTTATGTTTCGTAACGCTACTGCATCGGCGATGTTGGCGTTGTTATTTTCCCATTGTTATTTATTATGACAGCGGATTATACTCCGGCAATTCTGGATCATTTTCAAACTCATACTGAAGCTTTTTAAATAGGAGTTCTTTTGCAAATTGTACTTTTTTGAAACACACCAAAATTTTATATCTTTTTGAGGTTTGGATAATATTTCTTGTATTTTGTTTAATGCACAGGCGTTTTGCTTTGGAAATTTCAAGTTTTTTTTTTGAATGAGCAAAAACTGAAAGTTCTAGCTGAATTTCTGTATTGTATTATGTGTTTGGTTACGTTCGACATGCTATTGGTATTGTTTCGTTTTTGATAATTTAGTGGTTTTATGCAGGCATTGTGTATTGTTTAGTGCTATACTTAGGCCACCTCAAGATATATTTTGTAAATTCTTTAGAAGCATTTCAGTGTTCACTGCTGGAATTGATAGGACAGTGGTCGAGTGAATTTTATGCGTATTGTGATAAAGTTGGATCGAAAAAAGTGGCTGAGGTAGTGCGGCTGAAGAAAACGTGTTTTAAAGCGGAAACCGCAGGTCGTTTGGAGTCGCAGAAGAATTGCTTCTCGACATGCCATTTGATCCTAGACGCCGCCTGCACACCGTGAGCGACCATTTTTTGCCCATAGAAGTTGTCTTAGTGAAGTTGAAAATGCATAGTTCAGGCGCTTATACTGTTCTAGGTATTTCAATTGCGGAAAAAGGTTATTTTTTCTGCGCGTTGGAAGGGAGGGCTGCATTGGAAACGAAAATTTACTTAAGTGAAAGCGTTGTATTTTTCTATATATCCGATCCCATAATGTCCAGTACCTGCTGACTCTAATTGCAGTTTCTTATTTTACAGATTGACTTTAATGGTTTGCACATGTGCAGATTGTGTTTATGCGAAACTGGAAAAAATAAAAGAGCAACGCAGTGCAACGCTTACGATAAAAGCGTTAGAAAATTTTTGTTATTTTCGTTCGTTTTTGATAAATTTGGCTTCTGCCAGTATTCGCGTTAAATGGAGGACAGATGTCCTTGTCTTCTCGTAGTAGTAAGACGTACGGCAGGTTCGATATAAGTGCGAATTACTCGTTTGCCTTCTATGGATTCTGGTCGTGTTGATTATCGGAATTTACAAAAGTTCATAAAGTTGCGTAACAGTCAATTTCTGTCTCTGTGTCTGTGCATGAATCGTCTGCATTGTAGTTTGCTTCCGTCTGTTTGGCAGTTTGAGTTCACCAATCACTGAATTTAGGGTAGTGAGGTTTGGAGGGTAAGGTCATCGCAGATCAGATTTTGTATCGATTGATTTAACATCTTGAAGAACGTATCACTTTGAGGCGTCTCGATATTTGTGCATGTATTATTTCGTAGCAGTTTATGTCAGTTTGTATGATGGCCGGAAATGTAAAACACTTTCTCGCCAGCCACGTTGCTGCGCTTCGGCAGTTGTTCTTGTGAGCGTAGACAACTTCGCATATGCAAGCCGCATTATTTCGATGTCGTATCTGTGCTTATGTGTGCATCTATCTACTTGTTGAGTAGTTTCCGCACGTGAACCACTGAAGGTAGAATTATGGAGCTTATTAGGCATATTCAACGCAGCAGGATGGCTGCCTTACCAACTTTCAGATATTAATTCACTGACCCATCAGGAATATTAGGCCCTTCAAGATGGTGAAAATTTTTGATGCCTTCCCACTCAATCGGGTTACGCTTTTCACCGATTGAGAACCTTTTTTTTGCGAGCAGTTTAGTCACTTAAATTATGAATGCATTGTTGTACATATTTCATTATTTATGAGCAGTTTGTAAGGCGGTTGGCATGATAAACGGAATAGGCAGGTACATATGATGGAAGAGGGAGAAGACAATGTATCGAATTTTTCTGTCCTTTTTTCACTTAACGTTTTATGAAACATATTGCGTTTATTTTACATCCTTATGCGAATTGTTTGGCCTTAACGTCTTTTTTGTTTATATATATAACGTCTTGATCCGCGGGTAGGCTGGCTTGTTTAAGGCAAAGACGTGCTAGGGTTGCATCGGAAGGTTGTTTTTAGAAGAGCAGAAAGTAATTTTCAAAAGCGGGTGAGCGTCGAAAACATTAAATTCTCCAGTATGTTTTGAGCCTGAGTCGTTACATTTCTTCCATTTGGTGATCAGAAACTTCCGAAAACGGTCGCTTCATAGCGTCGATGATTCAACTGTGGAAGCACAGTTCTGATGCGGCTCTAAGTAGTTTATTGTTTGAATGAACGCGTTCGACTGCTACTTACCGACTGATGTTTTATGCTTGATTGAGACAGCGCAGATGCGTGTGTTTTATGCAGTGTGTAAGGGTCAGAGCTGGCTAGCCGGCGGCATCGAGCGGCCGCCCTCTCATACACAGCGCGGGTACCCGACGCTATCGGATTCTGTTTGCGTGCGGCGGAGAAGATGACCGATATCGCGAAAGAAGCGGCCAACATAAACGGACATGGGGGTAGCGGTTCATCGCATGATCGCAGCGCAGGCAGCTCCTCCACATCGGATTTCGAGTTCCGGCCTTCTTCAAAGGAGAACGCGAAACATTCGAAGGGTTCACGTAGCAAATCACCGGGAGCATTCATTGAACGTCTCTCGAGTTTTGCACGCGGCAAATATCGTAGTAGCCTGAACGAGCGTTCCGCATCCACTAAAACCTTCGATGATCGCCCCAGACGGGTCATTTGTTTTTGCTTGCCGGCTCTTAGTAGATATCCCTTAATTAATATCTCTGTCATGCATGAGCTGTGCTCCCTCTTCTTCCCCCTATTCCTCGTTTGGAAGAAGGGGAGCAGGGAGCGAATTGCTCAAAAAATGAGGCGTTCGTCGCCCATGTATTGTTTCTGTTATGGAGTAGGATAGGTTTCTTCGCAGTTTATCCAAAAGCAGGAGGAAGTTCCTGATTTTACCATCGTCTCCGTCTTTCGCAAAGCCGGTTACAAGTGAAATACTGGAACTATTCATTGCGGTCAGGGCATTGCGCACAGTTCACTTGCAGATGACCACTATGTTACTTGAAGAGCACTGAAGGAGGGCGTTGTTAAGAAAGAGAATGTTTCAAAACAGGATGTAGCACAACGTACGTAAATGAGCGCTTACCATCGCACACAGTCACACTCACTGTAGGCGTTGTGCTCTCGTGCCGCTCGTTGCCATCGTCATATTTTACAGTCCCGAATTTCACTGATTTATTAAATGGCCAAGGTTATTTGCCTTCTATGTCGCTCGGTCCTCTCAGCGCCTCTTTTTAATCCGAAAGACGATGCTTATATCCATCGCTAAGTCTCTGGAGTTATTTTTTAAAAGCCTGTCATTTTATTTTTTTACTAACTGTTTGGAGTTATTTTTTAAAAGCCTGTCGTTTTATTTTTTACTAACTGTTTTTATATCCGCTTGCGTTGAAGGTTTTCTATGACAGCAAGCTGAGCAGATTTCTTTCACTGTTAGAGAGTTCGCATTTATGACGGATATTGTTTCGTCATTTTAAAATTTGACTGCGATACTAGAGAAAGGGGACTAAAGAGTCGATTTTTTATTTGGAATGGAGTGACAACAAGAGGGAGGGGGGAGTTGCTATGGTGGGATTAAACCACGTGAGCGTTGGTAGTTGACCAAGTGCAATTTTGGGTTAAGTGATCAAACATTTGAAAGGGTTGTTGAATCGATTCTGTGAAGAAAGTTTGTAATGGTGGGGTGAAGGAAAATTGCCATATGTTATGGTGCATTATTTTCATTTCTTATGGGCTATTTAAGGAGACAGTGTTTTGCAGGATTTGCAACGCGAATTGCAGAAATGCCGCGACAACGATGAAAAGAGGCTTGATCTAAGCTCGTCTGATGTAAGATTTTTTTTCTCCGTGAACTATGTTAAAATGTAAACCGTCTATCATCGTTGTTTATACGATAGCAGTGCGAAAGACTGCGTATATTATTCGTTGATATCGTCTATTATGGATAAGTACTTGTTAGCTAGGATAAAAAAACATCTATTGCTTTGATAGTAAAAGCATGTGAGGATGTGTCATCTATCTCCTCCCGTTTTCGTTCCATTTTCGGTAAATTTCCTCATCTGCGGCGCTCTGAGGCGTTTTCTGAGGTTGCCCAAATCTCCATCTACGGAAGTGCTTCTAACTTTTCTTTTTCACTCTGGTTTCTTCTCTGTTGATATGCACCTTCTTAATGTTTCTTTTTATTTACGTTTTATTTTTCGACTTATTGATGCTGCGCCAACAGCCGCGCTTGTCTCGTCTAATATGAAGAAGATGGAGGGTTGCGTATGTTTAGCTGCAATATTTTCGTTGACGAAATCTTTCATTTTTTGTTTCTGAATTCTATCGATACCTCGACACCACTGTTTCTTATTGTTTTTCTCTTACTACTTGTATATTTCTCCGACCGCTTATAGGTTGTTGTAATTCCTCTGTTTACTTATTTGCATGGTTCGCGATGATCTCGCTAATTTTTTGGCTGGGCTGCTCTGTACGTAGTTGGCCGTGACGGTCGTCAGTCAGTGATTGTTGAGCGATTTTTTGTTTTTTTTTTCTGTCGCCGATATTTAACTTTTCAAATTGATGTTTGCAGTTTATTCTGTCTCCCATCAGCAAACTTCTCACTGGCAATTACTCAGCTAAATAACCGATGCCTCTTTATGCTTCTGGGGCACTTTTTTCGTCCCGTCCTTACAGGAACATTGTAATTTTGCCACTTCTTCGCTGCATGTCTGACAGTTTTTCCTGTTTTTTTTGCGGAAAATTTATGCGTTTTTAGCAGTTTTGGGCTACTGGAAATCTTTTCACCGTTGCTTTCAGCAAGTGTGAGTAAGTTCGGTAATTACAGATCATAAGCATTCCGGCGTCAATTCGCGACCTTGTTCAACTCACAGAGCTATTTTTGTACAAGAATAAGCTCACAGCATTGCCAAACGAAATTGGAAATCTTGTCAATCTGACAAAGTTGGGATTGAGCGAGAATGGACTCACCTCATTACCAGATAGCCTGTCGGCACTCACGCAGCTGGAGACCCTCGATTTGCGTCACAACAAGCTTTGCGAGGTTAGTCTACCTTTCGAAATCTGTTGTGCCGGGTATGGTCTTTAAAATTTGACAGTGCTTTTCAAGTGAGCATCACCTCTAGAGAAAGTTTTAATGTGGGCACACAGTAGAGGAGTAATATGCGATGCTCTGCCGTCTTTGAAAGAGTGTTATGGAGAAACGATTTTCAGCCATGATGAAAATGTTGGATGGTTGTTTTCGATATGGCTCCTGCCAGTTGACGCTGAAGTTTTTTCAGACGGACGCGGATGAAGAGAGGGGGGGGGGGCAAGGGGAGATAGATAAGATGATCGTCCACTCGTCCTGTTATGAACTGGTCGTGAATTGCATTTGAGGGGGGGGGGGGGATGAAGAGGGGGGGGGGGGGCAAGGGGAGATAGATAAGATGATCGTCCACTCGTCCTGTTATGAACTGGTCGTGAATTGCATTACTTGAATTATGTTATATGACAGTAGTTTCTGTGGTTTGATAATTTGATAGTTTTACTCGATCAGAGATGTATTTCGTCCCCCTTTTCATTCTCTGCGTTCCGCACTAGTGGTGTCGTTGTACCAGCAACTAGCAACGGTAGTCTTCATTAGTTCTGATATTGAGATAATTTTCAGTAGCAGAAGAAGGTAAGCATAGGCGCTTTCATCGAATTACTCATCTGTGAACCTCGGCATCCTCTATGAAACATCTTCATTTGAGTGGTCGGGAAAATGGAAGCTTGAAATTTCTTTGTGGCTCATTTGATTGACCTTGCCTCTCGGGTCCGAACTGACGCGTACCTAATATAAGCCAAAAACAATAACATTTAGAATTGTAAAACTACATAGCTCATAATTTTGGAAAAGCATTTTTATCGTTCATCCTGTCGAAACAGATATAAGGTGAAAAAGCTTAGTGAGTTATGACAAACATACGCATTTTTAATTTGATCAATTTGGCAAAGAACTCATGATCTTCCAGTTTCTGCTTCAGGCTTCTGCCGTTTTTTCTTTTTTTTTTGTAAAGGCCCTATAGCTTTGTTTATGGCGGAACGAACAGAACATTTTTGCTATCGACGTATTTAGGTCGTCGGAGTTCACATTTCAATGACCCACCGATGTGGAACAGGGGCAGGAAATAAAATTTGTTAAAAACTTTCTGGCATGGAAGTTTATGAGGAGCAATGGACTGATATGTAAATATTTTTTGATTCATATAAACTTATTTGGGCCCTTGTGACGACGAGATTGAACTGTGCTGCCGCTAATTAATTTATGAATTCGATTTTTTTTCGGCATCTTCCGCTCATTAAGAATCTCTTTCCGTTTTAGCCGAATTTATTTTAAACATTAAATACGATGTATTATTCAGACCAAACATGCGCTGAAATAACTTCCTTGGCTACCGTTAATTCATGGTAGCACTGAGAATGGGCAACCTGTGTAGTTCTGAGTTGCCCATAAAGCAGACTAAAATGTCGTTGTGATAAATATTCGGTCCTTAATTGCATATGGCTCAATACACTGAGCAATCGATGCACGTGCTCACTCTTTACATCTCAGGATCGTTTATTAAGGAGCTGTCCCATGGCACCGAGAGATCGTTGTTCATTGTTCAATAAGTTTATTTACACGGAAGTCATGCAAATTTTTTTCTTACTTCCAAACAGCAAAAATGAGTCAACGTTACGTAGTTAAAATTAGTGTGGTTTTTTTTCTTTTTTTAAACTTTACCTTTTCAAAGATTCAATTTGTTTTGTAAAATGAGATTTGGTTGTTTTTTCTTCTAGATTCCACCAGTTATCTATCAGATCAGCTCGCTGGAAACCTTATGGCTACGTTATAACCGAATAATCTCTGTGGGGCCTGAAATCGGACGGTTGAAACGCCTGAAAATGATCGATTTACGTGAAAATAAAATCCGCGAGCTACCAGCCACTGTTGGACAAATTTCTTCGTTAGTCGTCTGCTTGCTAAGCTACAATCATCTCAGGGCTATTCCGGATGGTTAGTGAATGCTTGAATGTTTTATCTTCAGGTTGTGAAACTCGACTTTAAGTTGAGCCAATTGTCAGCGGGAGAATCATAGATGCTAATGTTTTTTTTTTTTGACTGCAAAATTTTATGCACAGATTTGGACCCAAATGAGCACAATAACCACATGTGCTGCAAAGGATTTCTGAGAAAGATTGGTCGCCTACAACTCATAGTGTGATTGACACGTAGTATAATTTCTCGTGGTTATAATTAGTTGTTTAATTTTCAAGGAGAAACATGAAGTTTATATTACTCAAATTACCGTGCAGCTTGGGAAGGTTCCCGTAAGAGGTGTTTTGTCTGCTTCCCGTGCTAAGGAAAGGAAATGCATCTTCATCCGAAGCCTCCCCCCTCTTCTCTCTCTCGCTGTCAGCGGAGAAACGCCAATCAATCAGTGTTTTCTCATTGCTCGTTTAGAAACCCCGTCGAATTTTAAAGGAAGCAGTTTCATGAACTTCTGAAAGTAATCCTCATTCGATTAAATTGCTGTCCAATAACTTCCCACGTAACGTTCGAAAAGAGATTTCTCTATATTCTTTCTATCGTTGTCTGTGATGTCAAGCATCTCTAAGTAATCTTTCTGTAATATTATGAATGAATTTTGCAGTAGTGTCGTTCGTAACATTTCACGTTTCGCAGATAGCGGCTTTATTGACCATATTGACTGGAGTGGTGTGAGTGAGGAACCGAACTGGGATAACAGGGAGTGCCGTTTTTCTCCAGCATGCATAATAGTGAGGTTAAAGGTGTTGTTCGGTTAGGAATTGTTTCGCCGCTGGAGTGCTCTCCGGAAGTGGCTCATTATTTCGGTGTTTCAAGAGTTTTGAGTACATGCAAAAAAGAAGTGCCGAGACACCTGTATTTATAAATGTTAAAAAATTCCTCTCATCCTTTATCAGAAGCCCTGACGCTTGCCAAAACTGCTATCCTTCACAGCATTTGTTATTCCACGTGCGATTTTAAAAATAATAGGGCAATATTATTGCGCGACTTATTGCAGAAATCGGTCAGTGCACGGAGTTGACTCAGTTGGACCTGCAGCATAATGATCTCGTCTCATTACCGTCGACGATGGGCAATCTGAGCAATCTGATTCGCCTCGGGATTCGATACAACAAACTACGATATTTACCTGCCGGAATGTCCAACTGCCACAAACT
Organism: Toxocara canis; assembly: GCA_000803305.1. Lineage (NCBI taxonomy): Eukaryota > Metazoa > Nematoda > Chromadorea > Rhabditida > Toxocaridae > Toxocara > Toxocara canis. The sequence continues at coordinate 101,538 of JPKZ01000401.1, read as the reverse complement.
CGAGGAGTTCATTGTAGAGAGTAATCAATTGGAAGCACTTCCGGTGAGAAATCCTCATCTGCATGCTTTCCTTCAAGCGCGCAACCCTCGTCCCTCGTCAAGGTCTTGTTGGTTTCTGATAGAATTTGACGACGACAGATTCACTCGCTGCTACCTTTTTTAGATCAGCATTCTGTTTAGTTGAGCGGACGATCAGGATTGTTTTTTAATGGGAACGGCGTGGGAAAGGCTATTTCAAAAATCGAATTCACAGTTGAGAATTCACAGCTGAGATATTTAAGTAGTTACAAACCTATCTGCTGGCGTTTTCGGTCCGCGTAATTTAAAAATGCTCGCTTTCTTTCAGATCAGGTTTTGATAATGGGTTTATGTTGAGCAACCGTTAATTCATAAAGAATATATCGTATTCCATCAAATAAAGTCTACCCCTCGACATTGTTTCAGGCTCGAATCTATCGTTGGCGTTTTTAGGAAAATTGACTTTTATTTTGTCCTACGAGTTCAAAACTCGCAATTTTTTTGACACATTACTGTTGTTAGTCTTTCGTAACGCTGCACACAGCTAAATCAATCGTATTCATTGTTAACTTGGACTTGTACTGGCTCAACGCTTAAACAAGAAAAAGTAAAGGCAGGTGAGGAAGTGCATATCAGTCTGTAACTGTATTTTTCTTGCTTGGTTTTAACATATAGCATTTTTTTTTTTGCTCCTACGCATCTTATTCATCCCCATTTTTCATTTCGAGTAGATTATGTCAGACTTGAAAAGAGTATATAACATTTCTTAACGAATCGGTTAACGTGTAATTTCACGCGAGCAATTTTTATGGTGGAAAGTGTGCTTTTTTTTTCAGGATGGTATGCTGACGTCTTTACCAAACTTGAAAACGATCAATCTTAGTCGTAATGAATTGACAAGTTTCCCAGCCGGAGGGCCACAGCAATTTGCTTCAGCAGTGGTTTGTTGTTTTGCGTTTTTTTTTTTTTGGCCGTTTTCGAGCAACTGAACGTTCTGCGAAAGCATAAAAGAGCATTATATTTTTTTGCATAATGCAAAAGGCGTTTTCAAAAAATTTTTTTTAACGAAAATGATGCATAGTGAAACGAATGAATTCACATTTCACTCGGTTTTATTTGTCATCTTGCACTGTTCGCTGTGAAATGTCAGTGTCGAATCATGGCAGTAAGACTTTTTTAAAAATTAAAGTAAACACAGAGAAACGTATGAGATGAACTGTCCTCGATTTATATGTAATGAAGCGCAAAATTTTTCTCTTTATTTCATCCAGAAGTGCGATTGGTTTTTTTGGAATTCGTTTAAGTAGTTTTTTTTTTCTCTCTTAAAAGATATTTGTGTTGAATTAAACGTTGTATGTTACCTTCGTGGGGTTGATGGAGTGCAACAAAATTCTATAACAGACCTTTCAGTTTTTACGGAGCCAGTTGAACTCACTCTGTTGATTTTTTTTTTTCTTTTTCAGACAATAAATATGGAGCACAATTCAATAAACAAGATACCGTTTGGTATATTCGCGAAAGCAACCGGTTTGACGAAATTGAATTTGAAAGAAAATGGTCTTACCTCAATGCCACTTGGTAAGCTTTTTATGAAATAGTTTATATGGAACGTTTTATCACTATCTAGTGGGCACTAAAAGTTGATCTGTTGCGTGCGGCGTATTTCGAACTTGCTTGGAAGCGTGCTAATTGGGTAAATTGAGTCTTATCATTAGGATCGGAGTAAGGCTCTGATTTAAAGCAGTTCCTCTGATTAGAACAACTGTCGATTTGTTTTCCAACTAATATAACTACCACCGGGTGGCCTGCTTTGAGCTGTGGCAGTATTCCACGAGACCGCTTCGTGATTTGTTGTAATTCAGTTTTGATATTCGTTTCTTAAACATTGGCAGGGGTAGGGGAGGGGGGGGGAGGGTGGATGGGGAGCGGGAACATTTCTTCCCACTGTTTTTGGACCCCGCTTGTTTACCTTACCTGCTTTATCATCCATCATCTTCATTTAGTTTACTTTTCGGCGTTATCAGATTCGCGTATTCCATCTCATATTTCGCAAGTGACACCCGTTGCTTCAGTTCTTGCAACAACGATTATTTATTGCATGTGGTATCAACTTTTCCCTGGTAGTGTGGGAGCAATTTTTTCCTTTTTTCAGTAAGCTATTTTCTGCTAAGCATGGCTTCATGAACAGAAGCCAGAAATACTTTCCTCATTTTTAGGAACGATTATGCATGCACAAACGTCGATGATGACGCCTCCAATGAGGCTTCCCCAGCTTGTGAATTGTGCATTTTTGGGGGGACCTGTTGAAGTGTAGTGAGAGAACGGAGGTGCATCATTCTAAAATGTTTTGCTGCATTTTTTGCCAGCCACCTTGCTGTTAAATTTGTTAGTTATTTTTATGCTCGAGCGTTCGTATATAAGCTAGGACAGATTCTCATTCGAAACAGTATGGCGGGCGTGCTCTTTGTTTACAGATATGGGCGCATGGACCGCAATGACTGAATTGAATTTATCGACAAATCAGTTGAGGGTTCTACCTGATGATATAGACAAACTGGTCAATCTCGAGGTTACTGTTTGATCGTTTGTCGTAAGAAGACACGGGTAAACTAGTTGCTAAATCGCAGGAACGCGGAACTCCCCATCTGGAATCTGCGAAATTTCAAATTCACCAATATTTTTCGGTCTCTACAGATTTTTCTACCCTAACTTTGTGCCGGTTTAGCTGCAATCAGCATTTTGGCATTAGTCATCTTCTTGCTTCTTGTTGTTTGTTGATGGTCACTTAAATCGTCCTTTTTATTTCGTCCTGACTTTTTAATGATTCACAATTAAAGTTATCATCAGGAGTAGTGTTAGACCTGTGAGGCGCTCTGAAAAATGGGACTGCCTAAGAATTTAAATGTGGAAGTGAAATCCCCAGGAGCCGTTATACATCAGCGCAGTTCAGCAGATGTCTCCTTTTTCTGTGGTACGCTTTATTCATTGTAAGGTCGGATCCTTATGGGTTTAGGTTTGCGATTTTATTACGGGTTTAGTTATGGTCAGACATGGGCATTGCCTTTCAGTGAGTTCACAAGATCTTGTTGCCAGTCATTTACTTGTACTGACTGTTGTAGATGATGTTCAATTTTCAGGTGCTTGTGTTAAGTAATAACCAGCTGAAAAAGCTGCCCTCGCAAATTGGTGCCCTCAAAAAACTACGTGAACTCGATTTGGAGGAGAACGAGCTAGATTCGATACCCAGTGAAATTGGTATGGTCTTATTTTAACGCCACGCTTATTTCCGCGTCTTAGAGTGGCGGTTGTGTTACTTTGCATTTTGGTGCGACATTATGTACGTATTCTGTACGCGAAGTGCTTTATTATCTCACATTTAGACACGAGGACGGGAGCTGATAATTGCAAGTCGCGGCTCCGTTTCGAGTTGCTTTCGCTAACAAATCGAAAAAAAAGCGTGAAGAGGGAATACATTGAAGAAAAGGAAAAACGTGCTACAAATGACATTGCAGTGTGCATCAGTAGTCGACTGAGTCCTCACCCAAGTGAGAATAAAACCAGTGACCGCCATATGTTTTTCTATATGTCCGAATGTCGACAGAGGGGGAAAAGAGGTGCTGAAGCGAAAGGCTTACATGAGACTGTGACATATTTCTCCTTGAGTAACACTGTTATCAGGCCGATCAAGAGTGTTCTTCCTACCATTTTCTTTGGAAATCAGTGTTTATAAAGAATACCTAGAGCGTGAAACCCATCCTACCTCGAAACTACTTTATCACTGAACTCCGTTATTCACTGATTTGTTATTCGTTCCTCAGCTTCATGGAAGGACTGAACATATCCAGAAGAATGTTTACCGTTCGTGGTTCTATTTCGCTTAACATGGCTTAGTGCCTATAGCGATTTGTTTTCAGGTTTCGTGACAACTCTAACAAAGCTGTGGATTCAGTCGAACAAATTGGTCAGCCTTCCGCGCACTATCGGGTAGAGGCTTTCAATATTTAACTTCCGTGCTTCTGAGCTTCATTTTCACTGATCGTTGAATAATTAAGTGAAAAGAGAATCTCCTTTCCGCCACATCTTGGAATGCGTGCAAATATATGTAAATGAAGTGAAATAAGTGAGGACGGAAAAGTTGGCCAGGGAATGTCGTCATCAAAAGAAATTGAGCTGCCCAGCTAATGTGCCCAAATTACCCTGAAACGGAGAGGCTTGCCGCACATATTGACCTCCTGATCTGTGTGTTTGTGTGTATGTATGTGTAAATAATCTGTGCGTGTGGTGTTTGTGTGTATGTGTGCGAATGTGTGTGGTGTAGGTGTGTGTGCGTGCGTGCGTGTGTGTGTATATATATATATATGTGCGTTTGGTGTTTGTGTGTGTGTGCTTGTATGTGTATGTGTGTGGTGTGTGTGTGTGTATGTGTGTGTGGTGTGTATACGCGTATGGTGTGTGTGTGCGTGTGTGGTATGGTGCGGTGTGGTGTGCTGTGTGTGATGTGTGTGTGCGTGTGTGTGCGTGCGTGTGTGTGCGCGTGCGTGCGTGTTTGTGTGTGTGGTGTGTCTGGCGAATGTGGCTGTGTGTGTGTGTGTGTGTGCGTGCGTGCGTGCGTGCAATTGTCCGTAGACAAGATCATGCGCAAAATTTCGCCTGGTGGGGAAAATGGTGCTAAAAATCTTCCATGTGGCCTCATCAGTATTACTAACGAGATGGTGCTATCTTTGTTGCATGATGGCAGCTTTCACTGAAAGAATCGCTCAATAACTGTTTTCTTTCTTTCGTATATTGATGGAATTCCGCCCTGCTTCTTCCCGTTCTCTAAGCTATTTCCGTGGATGCTTGTTGCGGTCGCATGATTGTATTCGGTGATTCTTCTAGTTTCTGTAGCAATGGTCATAGGAAAAAAAAGGCAGCATTGTCCTCTTTCCTCTCGTCTTTTCTCACAGTTTTTCATTTCGGTTTCCTTGCTCTTTTCTATATTTGGCTGTTTTTTTGCATCTAGCCAATCTTTATTTGCTGAGCTGAAAAGCGTTATGTTCACTTCTTTGTGAGACATTTTGCCGGTAAGGAATTCTAGCAGAATAATGATTAATGAGATTAAGCGGATTGTTCTTTTTGATCCATAAGCACATTAGTTTACCGTCGAGAGGTAAAAGAGAGACCGAGGGAGACGGGGAGAGAGAGGGAGTGAGGTGGTTGTAATAGTGTATCATGGCGCAAGCATTATCGCATCTGCTGTACCGCGATTTTTTCCCATCAGTCTTTATGACGACGTCTTTTGCTGTTCCAGTAATCTGACGAATTTAACGGACCTGAGAGCTGGTGAAAACAATCTGACGTCGTTGCCCGAAGAAATCGGTATGTTTATGTGCGTTCCATCAGTGTCTTTTTTTTGTTTCCTGATGTGTCATAACGCATGCTTTGAAGCTTGTAATTCAGTGGAAAGGGCCAACGCTTTTTATGAAAGTGTTGGCTTTTTATAAAGCGCCTCAGTGGAAAGGGCCAACGCTTTTTATGAAAGTGTTGGCTTTTTATAAAGCGCCTTCTATGATATATGCGATAACTTAGCTTTATTCGTTTTTCTCTTGCTTTTTTTACCTACGATAACGTTTTGCTTCTCCGGGCTTATCGTATGTGCATCTACAGTAATACTACGAATGGTGGTTTTTTAAAATTAGCGAATGACGATCAACCAGGCGATAAGGGTCCTGATCAGCTCAAATTTCCAAAAATATGATTAAACGATTAACGAGGGAGAGGAGGAGGTTTGAAGGAGGGAGGGAAAAGCGTATTTTACTGTGGCAGTCCCAGCGATTTCACATTTTCAGAAACATGCGAAGGAGAGAATATGGTTAAAGATCCCGAAATTCAATAGCCATACCGGAACACTAATCTGTTCTGTAGGAAGAAAAGGGGGTTTGTCGACGAAAAAGGGATGCCATTTTTGCGTGCAACCAAATAGGCGGTACTATCGAATCGAGTTCAGTACAGATAAAATTGTTGTCCCTTGAAATATTTCTTAAATAGAGTACGTTTGGTTGTTGCGGGCATTACAACCTACTTTCTTGAATTTCGTGATGCAAATAGTTTTGCTTCGTAGTCGTTGCTTGGAAGAGGAAAGAAACAGTTTACGGACAGTGGCAGCTTTGCGCACACGATTGTTACTTTTAGTGCCGCTTCGCTGATGACCGTAAATGGGAAGAATGCGGCATCAGTTAGCCAAAATTTGTTGCTCTGCCACACGGCTGCGAGCAATCCTGTCACTGGTCGATATGCCAAATTCGCTTGAGGGATGGCAGCGTTTGACGATACTTTTCTTGCGCGCGTCTTTGTGATCATATTGATTTTTTTGTAATGGTTAGGAAGGGCATTCTGTTGTCATAAAGCTACATTGGGCTACCTGCCTATATACATATATATATATATAAATGTATATATATACATACATACATATATGTATGTAAATAATGTTTGCCAAAGTGCATTCATTAGGCACAAGGTGAAAGATGCAGTTTCTATGCGGAGGGCGCTGCAATTTTTTTAAGATGGTTTGTTGTGCTGTTATACCATAAAGACTGTTCGTGAATTTTGTTCGCTGTTTTCAGGTAATCTCGACTCGTTGAAGAGTCTCTACATAAACGACAACTCGTCTTTGCATAACCTGCCCTTCGAACTGGCGTTGTGCGCATCGCTGGAAATAATGTCTATCGAGAATTGCCCACTATCTCAGATCCCACCCGAGATCACTGCTGGCGGTCCTTCTCTTGTTATCCAGGTATTCAGTTTGTGTGCCTTCTATTTCTTTGGCTCCTAATCGCCTGGCAGTCGTCGCAGGGTGACTGGCCATCCCTCCACGACGCTATGTAAGGAGGGGGCATTGAGGAGGCGGAGAGGTGTCCTTTGTTGTGCGATGTTTTCAGGACTGCTCAAAAGTTTTCGTAAAATAGGATTTTGTAAAAATATACTTTTTCGATAACTATTATGGACTAATAAATTGACAGAATGAGTTTCCTTGTAAGAGGTACTGCCTTTGTGCTTTTGCTTGTATTTCATTTGCCGCCGAGGTGCTGGGTGAATGGTTGATGAAGTTTTTTATTAAATTTTTCGGTGCGAACGAGGTTTGAAAAAGTGAAGTCGAAATTTCCATTGAACTTGCCTTCTTTTGTGCGACGGGAAAGGAGTGCTTTTTTACACCTGACTGTTTTCAGCCGACGGCAAATCTTGGTAGTGTTGTGGCAATAAGTATCAAGCCAGCGGGAGAGAGACAGAGAGAAAGGGAGTGAGGAGAAGTTTTGCATCCCTGTACCTATTCGCATATCTAGAGTACTATTGCGCAGAGGGCCGAAGTTGCAGTAGGTGTTCCTAACTTCAGCTGCTTTCCTTCCCCTAATTGAAATGTTGTGAAGCCTGGTTCTTACCAAAGCGTCCGTAGTCTAAGTTTGAAAAAGAACATTTTGAAGCTGTAATAGCTTGCTGATTTGAAGCTGCACTGTTTTAATTTTTTCAGTATCTCAAAATGCAAGGACCGTACAGAGGGGTCGTCATGAATATGTAAAAGAGCGTATGCATCGAACACCCTCCTTCCTGTGGAAGTTTTCAAATTTTTTATTCATGGTTTTGTACAGTTTTTAATTTTGTACACTTACCCTTATTGAGCGAGGCGTGCAGAAATACGCGTTAATGAAGATTGTGATTACGTTGCGGCGAATGTCAATGACGGTTTCATTTTCTTTTCTGTTTTTTTTTTTGCTTTCTGAATGAAGTTGCTATGCATTGACCGTGTAATTGAACGTAAACTCATTGCTGTAGTTTACACTTTGAGGTACCTCTTTGTCATTTTCATTTAAAGCGTCACAACCCTTGCTCTCTTGGTTTGGGAACGAACGCTGTGTGGTCGCTTTATGGACTGACTAGATGAACCACCGTTGAATCAGAAGAAGAAAAGAACCATTAGAATAGGTTGATAGAAGGGTCAAGAAAGAAAAATAGACGAAGCAAGTTAACTTGGACTTCTGTGATCGCTTCCAATACTCATTCATTTGAAGGAGTCGACCTACCATTCCTTGTAAACTTCCGTTGCCAGCGGTTATAGTTCCCAGTTATTCATTCTACATTGTCTAACTTTTTTTTTTCAGCCATGTTTCAGGAAGTTCAAAATTTGCCAACAATGCACGCAAACGTTTATTTGTGTGTTAGTTTTTTTTTATTTTAAATGTAGTTGGCACTAATAATTTCTCATACATGTTTCATACCTTCGCGAATTCATTTCGCGAATGTGTGTTGTTTTTGTATTTAACGTGACGGGTGCATATGCTATCGTTAGGGTTTCGGATATCTTTTACTGTTTTTTTTTAATTGAAGGAAGGAAAGCTGCCATGGAGAGGTTGCTTCCATATTCGGCTTTCATTGCACTATGTTCATGGAATTGTTTGGCGGTTTTTTTTCGCAGAAGGTCATATAACTTATACTGCTGTTAAGGCCGCAAGGCATCCGCTTATATGCCATTAAATCACGAATTATAAACTTTGAATAATCCAGAAATGATAGAAGGTTTCTTCCGTATTGTTTTTTCGAAATGTGTAATCAACGGATTATTTGAGTTGAGTGTCTGCTTCTCCACTTTCGTTAAATGCTCAGAAATATGGTTTCTTATCAGTTGTCGTCAATTGTATGAGAGAGTCATGCTAGAAGTTTTTGCTATGATAGCATTTTGGACAGCGAATTGCTCGCGTCGGGTTCGTTCTGTATTTTTGTTCTGTTCCTAACTTGATTACTTTCTTTTTGTCACCGCATAACGAAAACAGCAAAAAAAAAAAAAAAACTGAAATGGCACTTTAATTTTGTGGACCATGGCGTTAAGCTTTTTCTGAAAATTTTTGATGCCTGAGGTTTCATATTTTGCTCAGTCGTCTGTTTTTGCAGTATCTGTTGGATGGGTTTGGTTAGTTGATCGCTTCATCTCGCGTCGGTATTCGATAGATGTGAAAGTACTCATAAGTGACACATATGTAGTATCTTACCCTTGGCGACCCAGTTAATGTTGCCGGATATTTTAAAAGAAAAGCATGCAGTTAGATTTTTTAAAGTGTGAGGAAAAAAAAGGGAAAAAATGCGCACTTTTATCCTCCACCACCGCCTCCCCTTCTCCATCACCAAATTAATCCACAGTTCGTCAGTTTCGCTTACGACCATTGAAAATTAAAAAGGGGAATTTTTCTGTTTTATAGATGTGCTCGTACTTGTTATTTTACCGTTCATTTTTTTCTTCTGTGGGAACAAGGTGTTTGTTTTTTTTTTTCACGAGCTTGCTTAGAGACTGTCGAATAGTAATTCCGTTGATTCTTGTTGACTTTTTGCTTGACAGTGTGGACTGAGTTGTCTGAAATATGTTAGATATCGCAACATATAGATACTTGACCTTCTTGGGGGCACTTCTTGGATACGCCGTAAATGGTGATCCGGTGTTTGGCAGAGGCGCACCGTCGTATTGCTTTCGGATGTTGGTATTTGATATTGCAAGGGATAACTCGATGAAGATCAATCGTTTTTCTAATATCGTCCATGAATGCGCATTAACTTGCGCTTATTTTATAGTTGGATGTGGTGGAGGGTGCACAGGGGAGATGCTAGAGGATTCCAGTATTAACTTCATAGTGAATTTCTAAACGCTAAAGTAGCATTGTTTAGTAGAATGTTACGGAGGATTCATTTCAGACAGTGTTTTCGACATCTGTGGTACCGCTTTCTGTTAGTCCAGAGTTTTCTCAGGGACGCGCCCATTCTAGATTTTGTTCTCGTCCACCATGTCTTGAACACGTATTTCTAATTTGCACTGTGTAATAGGCAATGGAAATTCTAAAAAATTTGCTCATGGAGAATGTTGTTAGCTAAATTGTTCAACATTGTTATGGAAAGGAGCCGCGAGTCATACGATAACATGAAACAGTGCCCTCATTTCCTCAACGCCATTGTCCGTTTATGTCGTATTTGTTCTGTGCACATCGAAGTTTACATGAGATTGCCGTAGAAGTTCGTAATAAAGGTATTAGGCAATTTTGTATATTTATATATTCGAAAGGAAACAACGAGCTGAAGGGCGTCAAGCACTGTTGTGAGCAAGTGTTCTGAGCATTTCTTGTTGACGCCATCTGTTGATGATCGATTTTTTGGTGTATTATTGGAAAGTACTCGATCATATCCTTCACTTTCTTTGTTTCATGATCTATAAGAGATAATTTCCCTCCATGTTTTTTTAGCATGATAAGGTAGCAAAGCATAGGCACTGCACGTTTTGTGTAATTTGCAATATGGGCTAAAAATGAGGTGGAATAACAAAGAGCGTGATGGAGATGAGACGGTATTGTTTGCAATGTGCTGTTGCAAAGTGATTCGTGTCTTATATTTGTGTTCTTCCGTGTTCAAAGGTGCGACGTTGAGATGAATTCGATTTTATATTTGTGAATTTTGAGTGATTTTTTTTTTTGCATTTGTTACAAAAGTCGATATGGAGCACATTGCGTTCTTGCTCATAATTGCATTCTTTGCTTCCAATAAATCCTTTCTAATCACTCAAGAGAGCTTGTCTTGTTTATGACTCCGTATAATACTGGCAAACAATCTATGGATTTACTATGGCTTCGGTCTTTATTTATGGGGTTTAAGTGGACAAATGAAAACAATACATAGGTTAAAACATTCACATGTTGTATAACGGCAAATTAGGTCGCGATAACTATAAAGATAGTGCTAGGCGGCTGTCACTGATTCTGTCAGCTGAGGCAGCTTTAGGCATCATGTTCATTCGATGCTGTACGGTTGCACTTTTTTGTTCAAAATTTTAATAGCTCAGCAAGAAGCCGGACAATGTAAATGAAGCGTCCGTCGTTCAAGCATTTTGGACAACACGGGGTGTGAAGGGAGTGAAAGTGAGACTTCATAAATGATGAGTCATATCGTCAGCAAAACTAGTGGGATTGAAAGCGAGTAATTTGAAAACCATTAGCTCGTTAGTGGTTCATCGTTGTGTTTCTGAAGTTGAGGAAGCAAAAAAAACGGGAATTATTGGCGATAACTGAGTACGCCGCTAAGAGCTTTCGAAAGAGGTATTCTCAGCCCGGGGGTGCGAGGCAAAACTGCCTCTATATAATTAATTGCAAGCGTGCACGGATTGTTGATTTTTGCTTAAACTCTCTGTGTTGCGTTAATAACAACAGTCGTGTGGTGTCCATTGTTCACGCTCACAGTTCTCATCACGTTCGGCTTGTTGTGGGAAGCATTCCATCTCATGCACATTAGCATATCCATTCGGAGTGTATTTCTCCTAGGTGGACGGTACGAGCTGGAGCTGTGTTGTACAAGGCGTTTCGCTTGTGCTATAGAAGTATCGCTCTTCTGTAGCGAGATAATGACGCGAAATGGTATTTAACTCTCTGCGCGGATAATGACTCCAATCGAGTGTATGCGGATAGCGGGTGTTAATAAGTAAACGGAATGGCAAGTGTTGATGGAAAATTCCATTGTTTAAGAGATGTAATGATTGTTTTTTCATCAGTGCGCTAAGCTTATAGTAGAGATAGAATCCTACATTATTCACCGTACACTCTTTGTTTATAGACAAGGAGTTTGCTGGTGTTGGAAGATAGCTGAGGGGCGCCTTTTCGGCTATATTGACGAGAAGCAGAGTGGCTTATGAAGAATGTCTTTCAATTATGCTTTGGATGGATACATACTTTTGCTGAGATGTAAGCATCCGACTGCAAAATGATAATTGGCTGAAGTGACCTCGGCCAACACTGCCTGGGTGGGTAAAGTTTGGCGAAGTACAGCAGAGCGGGAGTGAAGATGGAGGAACAGTGACAATCTCCAAAGCACACATACTAAAGCGGCATCTCATTTTTAAATGTTACTTCCGTAGCATCCTTTACGTTCAGCGGTTGTCCAAAATGCAGCGTTTTATCAATTGGCTAGTCAGCTTTAAAGAACAAATAAAAAATACTCAGACTTTGTTAAATCAACAACGACAAGGTTTATTACCGAAAACGAATGCCAGCGTATTCACGCACAAGAAGGGCGCTCACAATCATCTAATCAATATAATAAATATTAGTGTAATAATTTTTTAAAGCTATCAGACCTTCGACCATGGGAAAGACCATTGTAATTTTTTCTCTCAGACGTTGCATTTTTGCTTAGAGAAGAAAAAGAAACAAAACGAAACGCGTGAGGAATTTCAGTATAATCTAACAGCTTCCTGATTTGAAATTCGAAAATCGGATGAACTGGTTTCCAATAAGCCTTAAGTAAGTGATCACAGTCTATGGAACGGAAGCGGTATATGATGCATATTTTGAAAGGGGAACAATGAGAACGTTTAACCTTCCCCCCCCCCCCCCCTCCAAAAAAAACGAAATATTTGGAAATACTGACGAACCTTAAAGGTAGGTCAAAATCACTGAAAATTTTCCGAGTTTTGTAAAATACTAATTTTCTAGAGGCTGTCTTCTCTCTCTCATATCTTTCATATCCGAAAATCGGCTTAAAAATAATCTTTGGAGCTTAGAAATGCCTTCGGGAGTTTTCTCAGCACTGTCAAAACCTATTCTTTTAGTATTTTCCACAATAAACTTCGGCCGTAGATCACAAGACCCAAAGGCAGTAGACGGCAATGAAAACCTTGGCTGGTATAGAAGAGATAACGTAGCAGGAACTATAAACGTTAAAAATCAGATGCCAAACATCAAAATTTCGCAAATAACTATGGCTGGCATAAAAGAAATAAAAGCAATATTTCCCTCTCATCCTCCAGAATTCCTAAATTACTACTTCAGAATTTACTGGTGGTGCTTGACGTTGATTTTTTAAGATTCACGTTCCTGCTGCATAAACACCGACACGTTAGGTTGAAGGCACATTACGAATCACCAGCCATTTTGGACGGGACTAGCCGTATGTCCTTGCCACACCTGTAAGCGTTTTCGACGTCTCCTGTCTGACTGCCTGCAAAACGAAACGGATCATTTCCACTGGGCACTATTATGTACCGTACAACTTCCAGCAGAGGTTCCACTCTTCAAAATGCTCCCATCCCACAGTAAAATTCATCTAGATTATGAAATACTCTATTTTGTTTCACTCCACTGAAGCAAGAGGGAATTTTCGACTCGTCGAGTTGTGTGTTCTCCTTCATCAAGTAACTGGGTTGGCAAACAATACCAAAATCCAATTCTTAAAAGAGAATCGTAAAGGACGAGGTGTACATTCAGGAAGGTCTTGTGCACGCGATACGATGTACGCTGACCCAATGGAATAGTCAATTGAAAAAGCGCTTCTCGATTCGCTATTGGCTCATAAAATGCAAAACGCTCTCTTCATTCGAAAATGCTGGCAACGAGAATGCTTTCGACTTTTAACCAAATACTCAAATGACCATAGGCACAATCGTTTACGCTGTGAAAACAGTTACGCAAAAAATCGAGCATTTTCTTGATAAGCTTCAAATGGTCGAGTCGTAAAACCCAAAAAGAGGGCATTCAAAGATTCGAACGCCAAAATCCAATAGAAGGCGTTCAAAGGGTACCTCCAAAAAATGTTCCGTTGTAATATGGCTATAGCAATGGTCGCATCGATCATGTAGAGCAGTTTCGTCAACAGTATAAACTAGAAAAAAATCGTGCGCTAGAAATGAGAAATCTATACTCGATTAGTCGTAACGAGGAAAAGCTCACATATTTGTGTTTTATTTCACCGAATAACATTGAAATGTAACAGTCGAAATTTGTGAAACGTCGAAACTCAAGCAACTCTTCATGAACCAACTTACCAACGCTAAATCGCTCCGCTGCTCATGCCTGTTGGATGTCGCTTTCTTTTCGTTTATATCATCATCGCTTGGTTGCTTATAGAAGTAATATGAAATCGAAAGGAAGAAAATAATTAACGTTTTCATGCCGATCGCTGAAAACGAATTGATACTTTGATGTGGCTGTGATCTGGTTGTGAAAACTTAAATTCAACAAGTGCTATTTGAAATTAAATTAATTGCGACTCATGCGTTCAACGTTTCATATTAGTCGCAAAATATTCGTTGTAGCAGATGGCTAAACCTGTTGGACTGTGATGAGGAAACGAGCGAGTCATCATTTTCTAATTGGTAATAAGTACCGCAGCTTAACGGTTTTAACCGTCTTTTCCACTGAATATGGATGTCCTCTACAAAATCATGCGGCTATGCGACTCGTCACAAATAGATGATAGGTATATCTTACGATTTTGAAACGTTCACTGGATGAGGCACTAAATATTAGTCGATATCTGCAGAAGCTTCTTATCCCCCCCCCCTCCCCCCCCCCAAGGAGAAATAGAGCGTCGATTTAATGGGGCCATTGTTCTATTAATAGAGATTGCTTAAATTCCAACTTTTAACTGCCTGTTTCATCAATGATATCTAGTGTGTCATAGATGGACGAAAATCTTGATTGTTTGAACGAGATGAAGCACAACGCTTAAGCAAGCGAGTATACGATTGGATGTTATCAGTTACTATATACTAAAGTTCCATATGAATGATTCCAGCTGCTAACTGTCTGCCCATAAAAATCCATAAAGTTTCACATGATTGAAATAAGAAAGTGAATTAAAGCTTTTGGCTTCGAATTCTTATTCAGACTAATTATAGGGAGTTGTGCAAAACTTTTGCTTACCAAAAAAAAGCATGGATTTGGAGAGACCACGTGAGTCATAGCGAAGGCAAGACTGCTGCTGTCCACATTCCTCCTTCCATAGTATGCATGTGTAATCGATTGCAAAACCGAAGATGATCGCGCCAGGTATAGATCATAAAAAAAACTTTTCCTTGCACAGTTTAGCTTTTATCGGGATGAATATCACCAGGAAAAAAAATATTTTCGTTCCAGCGAAATATGTTGGTAGCACTTGAACATACTTAATAGTAGCTATAGTAGGATGAATGAACGGACGACTTATCCTTCTACTGACTATGGAAGTCGAAGGTGAATCAGAATTCGCTGCGCTTTTTCATACGATCATGCTAGTGGCGCAAAGCTTCCACACCATGGTTGGCCCGAAGTGGTTGAAAAACACTTCTTGCTTGTTGTCTAATTATTCCGTCCACGACAAAACTCTTTCTTTCTTACCAAACTGGCCTATTTTTAATCGAACTGTTCCCACTTTAGTTTTATATGCAACAAACTTTGCTTACGAGTTATCAAATGTGGACAACCGCTGTACGGTGACTGCAAAGCACTGTTATTTATTGGGTTATTAAACGCGCCGAAAAATCAAATGTGGCTGACGCTATGAATGCGACCTCTTGAAAGTGTGGATGTAACGTCAGGTACAATATATAGACCCGTAGGAGAGCTATCGCTTTTGAAAAGTCCGATCAGCAAATAGCAGAACCCATGAAAACACATAGAATGAAACGGAAGCAGACGTGCAGTACTACTAAAAGTTGCTAAAGCTATCATTAAAATATCACCAGAAACATATTGTATTGTATCAATTGAGCAGTATTGTGCAGTATCAACTGCCAAAACAATAACTTTTAAGAATTTGCAGTGAAATCTAAATAGAATGTTGACAATCAGGAAAGCTTCCTTGCAATAAAACAATAACACTCAATTGTGTTAAATAAACTGGTTAAATGAACGTGTAGTATCAAAGGACAAAAAAGGACCGTTGAAAAACAAACCGAAAATACGCATGAACAGCCACGTCAAACCGATAGCAACATCACGTGTATCGAATGAGACAACTCTGCAATTTACTCATATTACTGAGCTTTTTCCTGATATTTAGTATGGTCATGTTGTAGTGCTCTGTCCACTAATCGCACGACCACATCTTTCCAAAACGTTAACAATTTAAGTGCAACCACTAACCACTGATGGCTTCAAGAAACGAGATTCATCATCCGAAAAATCTATTGAAAACATAAGAATAGTCACCCATGTAGAGAAATTATCGAACAAATGCTCAAAACAATTAGAAAGACCTCAGAATTTTGAGCACGCAAACTATTTAAAAGAAAATTAGCGATGAACGTATCTTACCTTAAAGACGCATTTTGTATGGGAATGGCGCTGCTGAAGGTGAAGAAACATAGACAAGCGAAAACGATGAAGAAAAGAGTTTGGGCGCACTCGCTTCGACAAAGTCCCTGCAGTAAAAGGCATTCATTACTTCGTTCGACATTCAAGAAAGTACAGATGACAAAGTGTTGTGCTCTTCAGATGGAGGAGGGGGAGGGGGAAAAAGGGAGGGGGTCGGAAGAGAGGAGGGGAAAAGGGGAGAGGGTGGGAGGAGGAGGTGGAGGAAGCAACACAGTCTCAAAATCATGGGTTCTTATGAGAACATAGAATGAAATTAAAATGGATTATTCTTTCGTCTAGCAGGGAAGCCGAAATGTTGGTTATAAAGTTGGTTTAATACAGCTCATTGCTCTTTATGAAGAAATGATCTACTCCCTCTCGTTTCAAATGATATCGGGCGCGCTTTAATTCTCGCGTTTTGCATTTATAAGGACGATTGCCCTTTTCGCACAGCACAAACGTTGGGACGAAACGATCAACAATTGACGAG
>JPKZ01000401.1:65561-84914 GCA_000803305.1 Toxocara canis | reverse complement strand
TCTATTCCTTTGTAGCGTCTCCCCCTGATAGTAGCATATCGTAGGTTAGTTTGCGACTGCAGTTTTCACCCACCACTAAATACTCACTGCTTTTAATTTAAAAAATCCTCGTAAACAACGAAACAACAAGTTTTTCGTCTTCATATAGTACCATTCTAGTTCACCTTGGCTAACATGACAGTTTTTTAATGGTCTTTATCGAAAAACGAAAATATTTTTGATCGCAAAATAAATTACTTTTTGAACAATATTTCCATTTGTTGGAATTTTAGTGCTGTTGAATAAATGTCGAGAAACACAAGCGCACGATTCCCAAACATCCTTCGGAGATCCATCGTCCTTCAAAATAGTCAACGATGCTTTGACGATGAAGGAAAAAAAAACATGAGCGTGCAAATGAAATGAAAACTTCTTCATTTTTGCACAGATAAAAGAGAAATATTAGCTACTAAAAACGCATGAGCCATTGGAAGGTTTGCATGGATAAGGAAAGGAAACGGCCACCGGCTCACTTCACATTACTATACAGCTCAGTAACTTGAAGGCAAAATGGAATTTGGATAATTCTTTTTCGCTGGTAACAAAACATCGTTTAAAACGCCAGAAAGACATAAATACACATACATATCTTAAGTGTCGCAAATCAACGAAGAATGGTACAGCAAATTGCAGTTATAATCACAACAATGACTACTACTCACGCTGATCTCAACAGTTATGTGTTCAATCGAACAATTTGATAATCACCAAAAGGCATACGTTATATTGTTGTTTGAGGCAACCGGCAAAACATGGCGAATAATAGCTGATGCCTGTTTCAGGATTGCAAACCGGATCATAGATCGTTGTGCAATGACACATATCATTACAAGAGGACTTAAATGTCGTCGAATTAGCATGGGCTCTGAAAGAAATGCTAAAGTTCATGCGATAAAATTCACTCAAACTCGTAGTAAAGATTTAAACAAAAAAAAAACTGGGAAACGTTCAACTCAGCTATAGTCAAAAATTGCATATTAGCTAAGATAACCTATAAGCGAACCAGATGTCAATTGTATAGCATTAAAACGTTTTGATGAAATCATTGTTAGAAGACAGTATGAGTACCAAACAACGGCAATGATTATCATATCACACTGTTGTCTATAAACTGAATGCAGTTATGATGCTGTTGTGTTTTGAAACGCTACACTTCATAGCGGATGATGCGGTTGATCAAAAAGCGTCCTTTTCATGAACAGTGAAGGTTTCCTCGTCATCCTATCATGAAGGTGTGATCTTGCTTCTTTACTAATGTAAACGTCACGATCCAAATTTTTCGACTCAAGAAATTTGGAACTACAGGAGTTTATGTATGGATTTAATGAACTTTCAACCATATAAAAAAAGCGTTTGCAACACGTAAAAATTAAGAAAAAATATGAAGTATCATTCGATTTGCAGACTGTTCTGTACACGTTTACGCTAGCTGCCTTGATTTAAAAAAAAAAAGCCAACAAAAGCGCTAGAGAAAAAAGACACTTTCAAAAACTAACCCAGTATAATCGTGAGTAACACCGGCAAAAGGTTTTTGCTCGCATTCATGCAAAAAAACGAACGAAAAGCATAGTGCACAGACGTTGAAAATAATAGCAAGGGCAATTGTCGGTTGAAATCGCAAAGTCTTTTTGGCCAGAATAGCACCGAACAAGCTACCAAACAATCCCATCGGTACAACGATGATGCCTGAAACGTCATTGTTGATTCGTACACAATTAATCTCAATACAATATTCCAACCCATCTACAGCTGCCCATCACACACTGACTGCTACAATTGTCTCGATGTTAGCAATGTACCCGATGACATCAGTTTTTGATAACAAATGCCGAAAAACGCATCATGCTTAGGCTACGAATAATTTACGCTTGATATTCCACCATGATGAGATTTCTGATTTTCATGCGCTTTTCGCCTTAGCGAAAGCATGTTGTGGGAGTTTGTGCGTATGAATGTATACAACACCGCCTGCCTGGGAGATTGCTCAAATCTTCAACCAGCTAAACTGCCATAACTCCCAGCAAGCTTTGAATACGGCTCACAAACTTCTAGATGAGTTATGGTGCTGAGTAGTAGTGAGACGAGAAAGGCGGGCCACGAAAGCTGTCAAACGACGCCCATTTTCTGTAAAAGAAATTTGGCCTCATACAATGCAGTACGTCATAAGTTATAGCCTGCATTACACCCAGCTCAAGAAGCGAATTTTTGGAGGAGAAATGCAAGGTTTCGGGGAAGATAGCGCAAAAACACTCAAAACCTACAGACGAGTGGCAACAGCAAAATTTACCAGTTATTGTTGAGGAAAAGCTGGCCGAATAGGCGAACAGATTCTCAAAAACTTTCGGTATAAACGTTATGAAACCGTTCATTAGGAACGCCTCACTCGTTTGCATTGCCATTAACGCCATTACGGATGGATTACGTATCAACGTCTGAAAGTCAGTGCTTGATAAAATATCTGTAGCGGGCACTGAATGCAACTTAAATACATAAAAAGACAAATATCACAAATGTGGAAATAATGAGAGTATCTTTAGTATGGAATTAGAAGTAGCTGAACGCATTGCTGCAAGCAGTGTAGCTGCTGTTTGGAAGGTTCGTATCATTTGCAGCTATACTAGTTCGATTACACTTTAGAGGTTCTCAGCGCCGTTACAACGAAGTGGAGAAAGGCATCTATTTGCTAGACTAGTGGATCAATACAGACGCTGAACGTATTGGAATTATTTTAAAGGAACATATCGTGAAAGTGGCCTTAATGGGTTTATGGATTATTTTTCCCAATTATGATATTTCGAAGTCCATACTACCATCCCCAATGAAAAAACCACTCGGTAAGTATTGAGGAGACATTTTTACTCCCCCAAAAAAAATGCCCCATGTTCGATTATGGAAGCAGGAGCAGTTGATGACGTTACGAGACATTAATCTAGAGTCTAGCAAGATAAAACATAGCATTGCCTTATTGCGTTTCAGAAGATCAATACTAACCAAAACAATCTTCGGATAATCGGCTAGCGACTTCCCAAAATCCTTATCTAAGTCCTTGTGAGTCTGTTTCACATCTTTGAGCCGATGTCTTTGTTTCTCTGCAAGATGAAATTTGCAATAAACAAGGGTCGATATGCTGCACGCTCACTTAAGCGAACAGTTGCCGACGAACTCCATAAAAAGTTCTCTGCATCGGAACCACTCTTAGGAACAGTCTGCCAGCTTAAGGAAGCGCATTTCCCTCGCTACAAGAATTGCGGCGCCATCAGTAGCATCAATCCAGGTAGATATTTCGACTACGCAAGGCCTTAATTTCGGAGATGTATTTTTACCGAAGAAGCTAGCAAAATCTGTTTTCGCATTTCAAAAGGCAATTCGAAGATGGTTGTCAAGTAATTTTAAAAAAGCCTCTCCAAAAATCCCCGAAAACGGTTTAAAAAAAGCAGCAAGTTCATAATGGCATGAAGCACGAGACGACAAAACTACGAAGCGCGAAGGAGAAATACACCTGGTAGCTCTTTCGGGAAACCGAAAAGTGGAATGGACGAAAGAAGACTGAAAGCACCAGCAATTGCAAAACCGATCCACCATGCACCGTACCAGCGTGGATCTGAGGTCCCACTTATACTCAGACTGGAATACAATTATTCTGTGGTGTTATGGCATAACTGAAACTGAAAACGATATCTTATACGAACGAAATCGCTGCTTCTAAAATGGAAACAGTTTGCTGGAAGCGTGTTCTCCTGTGAAGAAAATTCGAAAAGTCTGCTGCTTTTATGAGTTCCCATTTAGGCGAGTAGAGGTGAATTCTGTCCGCGATATATTAGATGAAGGGATGATTGTACGCAAAAGCTATAGTAGGTGGAATCTTTATATAGGAAGCAGTAAGTAATTCATGGCCGAGGTGCGCACCGGAAATGGGCAGAGAATGCATCATTCTAATATAGTGGGTCCAGTGAACAAGAATGTTTTGAAGCGTTTCAGCAGCTACAAATACAGCGCAGCATCTCTTATGCTAATTAAAACCAATCCCGTCTCACTGCATCCGTTCTCAATATTATTTAAGAATACTGTGCATCGGCGATCCTGTCATCTGACTCAAGCCGAGTCTGCGGCAAGTGTTCCATGTCGAAATTTGTTGTTCTAACAGCTCTTCGTCGCCACATATGGCAGTAAAATAAGATAAAATACCAAGAAATGTGCGATAGACAAGTGCTTGTCACATTACCAGAGCATAGTTTAAATAGCGCAGAAAGTGAACAATGAGCGATGGCGATGCGCCAAGTGCTCCTTTACGTAGTCGCCTCAGCTTGCCATCTGGTAACTCCGATCATGGTCGGCTATACCTTCCTTCTCCATAGGAAGTATTCGGTTTGGCAAAGACCAAGATCGGTCTTTAAAACACTCCCTTTCACTGCTAAGGTTAGCATTCCCTACCGCATGAGATTTCGTAACTGATATCACCGCAGTGAAAAGGCAATAAACGAAGCAAGGGAAAAAACAGGAATGAATCTTACTGTCTGTAGTCCGACTTGCCAATGTCGCCCCAAATTTTCAATAGCTGTCCCCCGGCGATGAATCCAATCGCTGGGCCAATTGTTGACATCGCCATATATATTCCTAAAATAATGGCAAATTATGGTAGAACTTCATGTAAAAATGCTAACATGGGACTCAACGAAGGTGTACGTAAACGAATCGAGGAGAAAATTTCCACTCAGTCGACTTTTGACTTGTTTTTTTCATATGAAATAAGTTTGAAGGGCAAAAGTCATTTATTTCACGTGATACCTCAACAGACCTCAGCCTACCATATGTAATTGTTGTTTTTCGCTTATAATAATTTAATGCGAAGATCTGCAATGGGATCCGCTTAAAATCCCTCATTGCATGTTCGTCGGCATACCCAAAGCAACATTTCGACATGCCTTCCTCCTGATGCCAATTTCTGAGATCATCATGATACGTCGAAATTGCATGCGGCGACGAGTGAGTAAAGATGCCAAGGAAACGAGCGGACCGGACCGCCTTACTATAATTCCGCCATTGCGATTTCTTCGCAACAAAAGGGCACAATTTTACAAAGACTCTCAGATGTGGTTGTAGGCTAATTTTGGTGACTTCAATCATTCTGTCCTTAGTCGTGGCTTGGGATTATCATCGACGAACACAACACAAAGATTTTTTAGTAGCGGAAGAAATCAAGAAAACTTTATACAACATTACGACAATGTCATCTGAAAGGTACACCACACGAGGAAAATGAGGGAGGTTCTGTGAATCCTTACTCATAGAATCCTATGGTTTGCTTTGACGTCTTAAGTATGAGAACATTATTTCTCTGAGTATCCGGCATAGGTATCTGAACACAAGAAATCCATGGCTACTTTTACAAGCTCGAATAAACGGTGGTTTGGTTTTGAAGAATTTTCCAAAACAAAAATGATCATACTTAATCCAGAGAAAATCATTCATGCACAGGAGTTTGGACATCAAACAGATTACTGGAACTAAAAAGCATTTGATGGAGGAAAGGTGAGGATGAAGACTGCCAGCATGAATATTTAAGGGTCAGTAGGCTGCCGGGAAATAGCTAAATAAATTTTTATAAAACTGTTGTTGTTGACATTAGGAAAAATGTGCCCATGAACGATAAGAAAACTAATTTCGAGGCCAAAGAATCAAACAAGCGAAACGGTCGACAGCGCTTATGAAACTAATCGTTTGCTGTTCGCAACGTCTTCACTTTAAGGAAATGACTTCTGTGACATGCCAAGATATAATGCGACGCTGTTCTGAGAAACGTTTTCGTCCATGTATGAGATACCAAGTGTGAAAAGTGGCGCGGCTCCAACACCAATAAGAAGTTGAGAGGCAAGCAGGATATAAAACCATCTAAAATCGTAACATTTAGACAAAAGTATCCTTTCCGTTCACTTATTTCGTTCGCTTTTGAGTTTTTGGAAAGACCTTTCGAAAATTTTAGTGATGATGATTGCCATTTTTCAATGCGATATTTGGTAATCAAAGCGCAACAGTAATTTTGCCCCAGTTTTTTTTTTGTATAAATGGCTAGAGATAAACAGCTTATCTGACTCCGCTATGCAGTGAAACTTTGCTTCATGCAGCGCACATATGTGCGAATCGTTACGGACGGACGATTGCAACCAAACAACGGAAATTACCTATGATCAGGTAGGTTTGGCATTATCGGAGCACAACGCCCATAAATCGAAGCGTTCGATGCTACTGTGATTGGTCGCATCTACACTATGAAATAAAAAGGGAATGCAGAAAGAAATGCACTGCTGCACTTATTAAGGCTTCCGATACCTACAGTTGCGAAATATTTTTTGATTGACTGCTTTCGTAGTAGAGTTTCAATAAGGACACGTGGAAGACTTTTCCAGCAAATGGTTCTTGTAAAACGAGAATGCCGTTTGCTTATTTAACGAACATAATACACGATGTCGACGAATAACAAGCCCGAGTGCAACAGAAGCGAACTTTGTGGGCAACGTTTACATATTCAAAGCATCGACAGCCAACATCGTCGGACATTTTAATGACTGGCTTTTGAGTTCTCTACTGATGCTGATACGGTTGTCGAAAGATCGACTTGATGCTCTTTTCCAAAATAAATTAGCGCTCTCTTGCAGCAATAGCAAGCATTACGTTAGGGACTAAAAGCTTTGTGTTTGAATCGCTCAAATGGAAAGTGAGGTATGCGTGCAAATTAGTGAAATGATTCGGGCATCAGTTTTGGGATTACCATATTATAACTAGCAATAACTGTTGCTCGTCCAGGAGATCGATAATCTTTGAAAGATGAATGCGGAAAGAAAAGGAAGCCAAACCTACATTGCGCTGACACCAGTCACCCCTTCCAAGCAAACGTCTTCGCTCGGGCTGCTATTACATACTGTTTGGCGTTGCTCGCCTACTGAATATTTGCCAGCGAAGAAATGAGGCAAAATGAGCAATATGGAACCAATTCCCACTAACACCATGCCCGTAGCGATCACCCGACCTTTATGACCTGAAATTTCGAAAAATATACTTGCAGTGAATGCGTCAAAATTGGAAGACTTTTTTGTTCCGAAAAATTTACTCAGAACGTTCCGAATGTAATCTACCGAGCCATTTATTAAACGAGGCTATTAGCAAGGTGGAAAAGGTTGCACGAATGAGTAAGGTTTCCGGTCTATATTCAGTACTAAAGCTGATCAACAGCAGTGTTTTCTCAGTCGCACTTATTCATCACGAAAACATTCGTCTCCAGTGCTTACAATCATTTATCGACGCCCATTCTTTTTTTTCTGCTAGCGCTCCACCATATATGTACAATTACAGTGATTCCAGTTGGGTGTCGCTCCACTTCTAACGCATAAAACATTTAAAAAATCTATGTGCATTACACCAACTATATTACTTCTCTTTTTCAAAAACTTTAGAGGAATGTGAGTAGTTCCTGCATTGCACGCATAACAATGATAAAAAGCGCAATTGCTGATTAACGGCATGGGTTTGCAACAAGAAATCATTAAAGCCTCAAACTCCGACGCCGTCTGATACGATCAGGCAGTTTTCGACCTAAGTAGAGACAACCTTTTCGGAGGATGTGGAAGGAATAGAAAGGGGAAGGTGAGAAATAAGGAAGGAACGGCTAGAGGAGGGTCTTGTTGGCGGTAACGGTGAGAAGAAGGCTCACAATGGACACGGCATGATGAGCACAGGCTCCGAGTCACATTATTTCAAGGGGGCTCCGAATGACGACTAGTGACTGAATTATACAACGGTCGGGCCCAGTACTCCACAGAGTGGCCTAACTGATTTCTATACTTTTCATGTAGTCTCCCTTAGTCAGTTGCGCAATTTGTGATTCTCCATTTCAAACAATGCACATTCGCTTCAGCCGCTGCACTATACGCAAGAATTTGTCGAAGCGGTGGTCCATTGCCAGTAGAATAAAGCAAATCTGTGAACTCACATTTGTTACCGAAATGGCTAAGTGGAATGAGCACCAACACCACGGCAACGTCGTAGAACGAGCTGAATATACCCGACTGTGTACTGGAAAGGCTGAAACGCTTCTCCAGCGATGAGATGCTCGTTGAGATGAAGCCGTTCACAATACTACCCTGGCAGATAGCGCAGATACACAACGCAGCCAACAATACGGGCGCTCGATTGGCACGCTGCAGCCATAAGGGTTTTAAACTGAAATTCATGTTTTCATGAAAACAAGTGACCATCAATCTGAGTACGAAATTACACATTGTATGCTACATGCATTAGCTTGACGCCATGTAATACGGATTAAAGGTACAGACAATATATATTAAGTTAAAAGATGACATGATAACTCGATACTTCAATATTTTGTGCCACCTTCTGTACTAGTTGATCTTCAGGTTGAGATTCTCCGCGGGGTAGAGTTACGCAAACAATTAACAGATCGTTCAGCCTCTTGATCTTCCTTCACATTTTAAAGTGTATTGTTCAAATATTGTTCTGCTGTTGCTATTTAAATCCGCGCTTAGCCTGACTTAACTATGTGGACGGATTGTCTGAGCTCATAAGGAATACCTAATGTTTTACCATCCGTTTCCTGGAAGACTTCTTTATAGAAAATAAACAATGAGAATTTCATCTTCAAATAAATTTTAACAATGCTTCAAGTAACAGACATATTTAAATCATCATGAGATTAATGAGAAAGAAGTAGTAAGCTAAATATGCGCACCTTAACAGCAAAATCACAACTACAAATACAGCTGCCAAGAACAACGATGAACGAGCGAACCTGCGAGGCCTTCAATTCATGCTTTGAGAAGCAGCAAGCTAACACTGGACAGCACATTGTGCAGGAAGATCGGATAATAGTGTTTTAGCGTCATACTATAACCCACTCTCAAAAACACCTCAGAGTTCCAAGGTTCCACTTCTCCTTTAGGACGAAACTTAGTCCTGAGGTTCGGTTGCTTCGCCTCTCTTTTTTTTCACAATGAATATCAAAAATTCCAATTTGAGGGTTCTTTCCTTAATAAGAAAACGTAAGGAATATTTTCGAAAAAACTAGCTGAAATAATTGTTTAAAGAAAACTTGTTATCAAATTTTCGGAACTTCCGCTTAAAAGCACAACCAAATCTTATTGGTTGAAGCCAATCTTATTACCAGTAGATTATACAAACGGTAGCTAAATTTTGTTTAATATTATTATGGTTGACGAACAAGCCGGTTAAGTATGTGAGATGGATAAGGATTTAACCAATTTTCGATTAAATATTTAGAGGATTTTAAAAAACTTGTAAAGTGGTAAGGGATTTTTCGCTATGAAAATCATCAGCTGCAGCGTTTATTTTCGCTGACAATGTATATTGATAATTTAAAGCTTCTGCTTAGTAGTAGAAAACATGATCGCATTCGAATAAGGTCCAACTATTTTCAATCGTTGAGGAACGCAAATCTATCCATTTGTATAAGAGCGCTAAAACAAATATGCAAAAATAAAATTTGAAAAATATTTCTGTTGTTGATGAGCAAATCTGACAGAATAGTCAACAATAAAGAGCTTTACATACCTTCCATAGCCGAATTTAAAATTTGACAATGGAATATCTACGGGTCGTTGGTGTTTCATTGCTTCATCACCCTGAGAACAATCATAAATTTTGGTGCGACCATTGCTGGTCATTCTTCAAACGTGACCAAACAGTTCACAATTTTGATGGTTCGTCCAGAATGTCCCTGCAAAACGATATACATTCTATGCTGGTCGTGCGATATTTTACATTATATATGTATATATATATATGCAAATATATACACGCATTATGCATAAGTAATGCCTATGCAAATTTAAGTAAATACATTCTATACCTTATATTGGATTCTTAACGAATGAAATATTGTCGGTTGAAATGATACTGTGTTTAGAGAACGGAAGAAGTGATTACACAACGGGTAAGCATTCGGAATTGTTTGGACAAAGTCAAGAAAGCAACGTCAAACACTTTTTGGACCATGCAAAAACAACTTCATCGACGAAGAATGAGGTGAAACCTTACGTTGTTGCATCGTTCAAAATCGGCACGACAATAAAACCAAAAATTTCACCTCTTAATGTCGCGCAAAAGGAAACTTATGTGTAAGATTTCCAATTCCAGCAACCTTAAAAATATTCGTTCGTGTAAGTTCACTACAACAATTCATTAGAGAAATTTCTCTAAACTATTTTCTCAAAGATTGGAACTGTAAAAGAGAAATGTTTTTGCGATTAACGATGGAAGTTTATGCACATAAACATATTGTATACGTATGTAGTGGAAATAAGTGAAAAATTTTAAGAAATTGCCAAGAAAAACAAGAAGAAACGGGATTAAAACAACCAAAGTGCAAAGCAATGAGCGTTAATTGATTGCGCACGAGAAGCACTTAGTGAAGAGAAGAAGCACTAAGTTCTTCCATTATGCATCAGTTGACGTCATACAGTGGCGACAATATGCAAACATAAGTTTTGAGCTCTCGTTGATCGCAATGAAAAAAAAAAGAAAAGCCGAAATGTTTCGTTAGTCTCAACGATTGATGTTTTGAGGATAATTCTTTTTTTTTTTTTTTAAATTTTGCATGCAGAACAACTACCTCCATTTATCACGATGTTGAACGATTGCCTCAATTTTTTTCCTCCGCCATATTTTGTTGGTTCCCTGGCCTAGAAGGTCTTAAATTAATTAGATTTCTGCTGAAATCGCCAATTTCTCCCCATCAGATATCGCGCTTTTCAGTCATATTTGCCTGGTTTTTTTGCTAATAGAATAGTGTCACTCTTTGTCACAATATAACTCAATACCTTCCTTTCAGAGGATATAAACGTTCATTAGACGAGGTATAGATATCTAGAATGAAACGATAAAAAGTCACTATGATACATGACATTAAACTGAACGAACCATAAACCGAATTGGAACAAGAGAGAAAGTGGAGACAACGAAAACAGTCGTGAATGAATTGAACTATGGAATGTGTTGAGCTAGCCGAAAAAAAAAAAGCGAATGCAACTTTCAAAGCGCTTGCTCAGTCAGTCACGCTATGTGATCGCACCAAAACGAAGGCGAACGTTCAATACAGTGAACAACATGATCAGTCGCATAGAAATAACCAACTGATCAAACAGCTGCATATGAAAGCATTGTTATTTATCATCACAGATGAGCTCAATATTGATTTAAAAAAAATAACGACATGCTGCAAGATAGTAATTGTCTCTCTCTCTCTCAAAAAAAAAACGACTGGAAGAAATACCCTGAAAAAATATGGTGAGACAAAGTGGACAGTGTAACAATGTTGTAATGACGCCTACCCAATAATATACTGATAAATGCCTAAATGGGGTACAGTGAGGAAGGTGTCAGTATAGATCACTCAGTGGACGGTTTTGTTAGGAAGAATGCAGGAATGTTCGGAAAGAAAGGGGAAACTCATCTAGAAAAGGGTAAAATCTATTTGCGACTTACCAGCATAAGCCAACAGTTACTAGTTTTAATCACTCCCTTTTTATCGAAGGTCAAGATTTTTAACTAAAAAACTGCATATTTCTTCTTAACTATATCAAGAGATTAAAATACAACCTCTGAAAAAGATCGCTTGATAAAAGCGACCAAAGGGAATGAAATGCGATGAAGGGATGCAGTGAAACGAAATGGATAATAATACAACAGTGGCAGTGATGCTTAGTTTTGGTTTATGCAAAGAATAGAGAAATTAAAATTGGTCAGAACACTTTATGATGCGCTTCATTCTCCTAAAGAGTTAGCAGGGTTATCATAATCAATAAAGCTTTGCTGAATTTGAAAAAAAAGATCATTTCTTGAACTGAGATAGGCAGTGTTCATTGAGTCAGTATTCAGCTAGCGAAATTCATCGAATAAAACGCTGAAAACAGAATGGAGATGAATATGTGAGCGCAGGCGTGCGGAGCTCGACGATGCAGTTGAATGCTAGCTGGCAATTTCATGCTCACAACGAAGTGGCTTCTAAGTGAATGTTAGCCATGCACGACGTTTATCTGTTTCTCTCTGCCAGTATCACAATATCTACTAACCAATTTACGTATCAATTATTCAAGAAACCTCCTAGCTTTACAATGGCAGGTACAGATATGTTGAAATTAAAATGCATTAAACAATAACATCGGATATGTCCAGCAGTTTCCCAAAGATCTTGCATTTCTGAATTTATTCACAAAAATATTTTCGCCCGCCGTGAAAAAAAAGTTATCGCGTATCTCATTCTACAACAGGAATGCAAAGCTCTGCATGCTCGCCGTGAGAAATGAAAAGAGGTGTAATATTTGATAGCTGAAATCACAAAACAATCAAATACTCTGGTCCAGTTCCGTTTTATTTCTACTTGTAGTGATATTTCCATAATCCGAAAAGACCTTGAGGAAATCTACTAGGTAGGACTGTCACTGCTATTTCTTTCCAGTATAAAAGTAAAGAAAAAACGCTAAAAAAAAGAAGGCATTAATGACGAGGTAAGAAAAGGAAACGAGTTGGCACTTCTCACATGATAAACCCAGTTGAGTAACAACTAGTTTGGACCTTATGACCAATAAAAAATAGCAAACAATTATAAAAGCGAATTCCACTAGAAAGGATGTGCCAAAAGCGCAATACAGTAGAAGAAAAGCCGATGAAACTAAGGTTTAGTACAGACGCGTAAGAGCAATGAATGATGCTAACTTTCCTTTTCATTCTTATGTTCCGTAGCAAATGTCAGTCAGATGGAAAATAAAATGTATTGTTGGGACAGATATGCAGGAACGAAAAGTTTGATCGGGATGGGCAAAAAGCCGAAAGATGATCGCGTAGCCCTTCGCTGCACTCCCGCTCTAATGAATGTTCCACCGGAGCCAATTTCCTTTCGCTTGCATACAGCACTTTAAAAATCCGCTATATTTTTGTTTCCTCTAGGGTTCATACGGAGTTAAGAAAAAAAAATCCCAAAATAGTTGTTGAATTGGATGGCAAGACATATTGTTTGCCTCTTTCCAATGACTAACTATGAAATAATGAAGAAAATTGTTTCCCGTGTAACACGACTCTAATGCCCCATATGGGAAAAAAATTCTCATTATGCGCATGCGTTGCGCGATCGGATAGCAAAAAAAAAGCGTCATGATAAAACATTTTCTTTTTGTTATCTGCAATAAACCTAGGTTCAATTACAATAACCAGATGCTAACAACACATTGGACTCGGGAAACGCATAATCGGAGATGAAGCTTAGCGGCAACACTGGCAAAAAATCAATTCCTTAGTCGCATTTGCCTGTTGTCTATACAGCGTCATTCCATATGCTTAGCGAAGACGACGTTCGCAACTCAAGAAATCCTCAAAATAAGCTATCTTTGAGCTATTTTTAGAGCGCTTGCGTGTGTTTTGCGAAACGTAGTCGCTGAAAAGATCAGTATATTGCGCATGATGTCGTAAATAATGTGCAACATCGAAATATTAAACTTAATTGCCCGTCCGCAAATCATAATGTGAACCAAATGACGTAAGCGCGCTTACAAATGGAATGCTAGCCATAAGGAAGCGGTGACGTCAACGAAATGTGAATGACTGAAATTCGGAATTCATTTCGAGGGGTAATTTATAATAAGCAATTATTATCTATATAATGTCTGGTGTTCGCGTATTGGAAATATATCGAGAGGTTCATTTTACTATCTGAAAACGAGTACGATAAGCATACTTTTCATACCGAATTACATTTAACCAAAACACTACATATTGTCCGACGTTTATGACGAAGAATATGAACTGGCTTAGGGTACAATTGTGCATTTTACAAAAATAAACTCATACAAATGTGATGTCGTTGTTACAACAGCAATGTTCGAGGATACCAAACATAAAAATCGAACCCTTTTTACCAAGGAAAGTGGCAAAATGCGGTGACAAATGATCGAATAATGAACTTAGTATGAGTTATTGTTTTAAGATAATCAAAGTGTTGTATTTACAATAGCCTAAAAGAGAAAACTTGTATATGTACATTGTCGATTGGGTAAGCAAACCTTAAATGCGTAACCGGTATGCGTAAAGGAAGGACTATTAGATAGTGCATTTACTTTACTTAGCAACCGACTGAGACTGCCGTATTGACTCTCTTAGAGGATGAGTCGCTCTTTTCAATTCGCCTAATTATTGTCTTAATTCGCTTAATTAGTTACAAAGGGTGAGGCTGCTATGGAAAGAACAGCGCATAAAAATGCTATACAATCAGCCAGTCGGATACGCAGAAGCCTTCAAATCAGCAAGCAGTTATATCCTAAAGTTTATACGTATCATTCGCAAACGTGCGTACCCGTAAAAGTCAACACTATTATCCCCCGGGCCTTAAGCTTTACTGTTGCTACAAACGCTGAATTAGCGGAGGGAATATAAAACATCATAAGCAAAGCCCATGGTATAACAATGTTCGTTAATTCGAAAAATGCTCACTTTGCAGTGGACGAATATTTGGAAGGTGAAACTTACTTTCGATGCATTACAGAGCACACACACCACAGTTATGTCCTCTGTAAGCGACATAACTGCTGTGCATGTGCTATGTTAAGCTGTAAAACATCATAACGTCAAGAGATTCGGTTGATGTTACACCTTAATTAAACTAATTAAAATCATCCTTCTCTCGTTACGAAATCCTCGCAAGACAGTGCCACCTAAACTTGCGTTGAAGAATTGTGCAGAAGATGTTCCTTCAAAATGGTGTCAAGTCGGTGACGGGCACATTTGGCGATCGAAAATTTTGGGCAAATAGAATTTCGCTTCACGTACGCACATTAAAACGTTCAGCGCAGTATTGGCCGAAGATGAGCGCAGATTTCGTTCAAGTTATCCTCAAGATTCGATGGAACTGAGTTCATAAACCAACCATAAACGAACGCATTTTGTTGTCAACGCTTTTTTTTCTCTCAATCCCTTATAAAATTTACGCTGAGGAAAATCGACTTGGAGGCTCAGAATGAAAAATTACGCTCCTGTAATTGTTTTGCTCCTGAAGGCACTATCTTCTCCGAGGGCACTTCCTCAATTACTGCATCAAATTAATGAAGACGTAATGGAAAGAACAGCACTGTTGCTTACGAAGGAGTTAAGATATATGATAGAAAGGATGAAAAGTTATGTAAAATGGAATGAATATCCTTAAAAAAACCACAGGTTTCCCTTCTGCAAAAGAAATGAAAGAATTTATTCGATTCGTGTGTCCATGCGATTTTCCGACGAAAATAAAAGACGATACCACAGCGCCGAGCAGAGATTCCCTTTCAGTTGATCCGCCTTCCCCAATCTTCTATTTCAGGATGATTATAATGTGCTCAGAAAATTCGACCATTTTTTTTTGAAACAGAATAGACCAAGCTAGATGATTTAAGAATCTAGTATTAATCAAGTATTGTCAGCCAGTTACAAATTATCTTGCAGTTTTATTCAAACTTCATACGCAGCTGAAACCATTAGGAAGGATTTCCACTTGAAACCGTGCGATATATCTATGAGAAAATAATGGAATCGAATGATAGTTCTTTCAGCGTTTATTTCACCATGCAAAGCGGATGCAAAGGCAGCTGTAATTTCATCGATTCCCGTATCGATGCAGCTGACAACTATTGCCCACGCACGATTGATTATTTTGACCAGTTTCGGAACGCTTGGTGCTCAGCCTGTTGGCGATCCGTCGGGTAAACAGCCGGGAATCGAATCCAGGTCTTCCCGAATACGAAGCGGGAGTTACTTCGCCACATCGAAAAAATTTCAACGAAGAAAAATTGACGAAAAGCAATCTGCTGATCGTATGTGCTAATCGTGCTACCTCAAGAAGGTGATCACAAGCAACAATAATTCGATATTGCAAAATTTGTTCCGCTAAACCCCTAAATGAAATTCGAGTTTTGTGCTTAATATATCAATTATAAACGCCAATATTCTCATCATTTCCAGTGACAAACTAACAACACTGAACAGCAGAAATTTTACAAAAAAGAAGTACGAGGATCGATAGAGCTGTTCGATAGCGAGAATACATTCATCTTTCCTTAGGCGTGATGTAACAAACAAGTTATTCGAAAAAAAAAGCTCGCGATGCAACAAATTTAATTTCCGTTTGGACTTTTTTTTTGCGGCTGACGATCCATGCTTTCGTTTGAGAACATTTTTCATATTCTCATTAGACATCAACGTATCGGATTGATACAAGCGATAAAATTTTAGCTTTTGAATTAGAAAGTAAATATGAAAAGAATATGTAACGAACATTTTCTTAACTCATTATGCAATAGTCTGAAGAAAAAAAATTAAGTTATTCAGAACGTTTTGAGACAATAATACCTTTTGAGTGCATGCTCCGTGAATGGGATTTTGCTGTGCTTCTAATATTGAACTAGGAAAACAATATA
The DNA here is from genome assembly GCA_000803305.1 of Toxocara canis. Taxonomy (NCBI): domain Eukaryota; kingdom Metazoa; phylum Nematoda; class Chromadorea; order Rhabditida; family Toxocaridae; genus Toxocara; species Toxocara canis. The sequence continues at coordinate 68,412 of JPKZ01000401.1, read as the reverse complement.
AGATGGAGGGGGGGGGGGGGGACAAACAGAGAGAGATGAAAGAGCTACAAAATGGAACTGAGCTTCATAAGAACATAAAATGGAAATATAGGCCAAAAAAATAGGATGAATAACATCGTATTTGGTTGAAAACTATTTCGACCCATATGGAACAGCCAGCATTCAAAGTCGGAGATCATAACAGCTTCGAAATTATTAATTGAAAAGTATCGATTTTACACTTGTACGACTTCATTTGATTAGATATAAAAGATGATTTAGTTATATCTATCGCTAAAAGCAGTCAAACCTTATTCAGTTTCTTTCTCAATCTCCTTTTCACTTGTTGATCCCAAACATTCCTCATTGAGATCTAGAGACGAACTTGACTGGCACAAAATTATCTCCTCGACTTTTTTCTTCATTGTATGACGACATTATTTTGGATTTAAAAAAAAAAAAACAACAGAGTTAATGTTCGATCGAATAATGCGTAAACGTTTGGGGCCGATCACGCAACCGTTTATAGCAAATTGATTGTCAAATCGCCAAAAACGGTGAGGTTAGAGTTCAAAATCGGATGGAATCCCCGCTAATACCCATCGCAAAGCCGCATTTTCATCGATGGCAATTCAATAGACAACAATAACAACTCGCCTACCATTCAAACGATAGTGACTTCAATTTTTTTTTAAAATTAATTTTTTTAAATTTTTTTTAACGTTTAATGCGTAATTGCGCAACTGAATCGAATAAAAATTGGCAAGTGAAATATCACGTAAATTCGAATATAAGCCTCAAGGTTTATGAAGATTACTGCTTTAAGCTGATTGACTTGAGTGGATGTAAAAAAAATAAATCGTTTCAAAACAGTGAAACAGTCGTTATTTTGAAGCGACAAGAACGAGAACCAGGAACCTGCACAACGGAAAAAATTCTACTTGAGTCTATGCAGTATGCTAGCCATTGCCTCACGCTCAGTTTCTGCATCCGGTATTCAAACTATTCTGATAATCAAGAATCGTTTCGGAAGAAATAAAGTAATGCGCTTAAGTATCTGAATGTATAAAGCGCTATTTTCTATTTCGCTTGCTGCTGTTCTCTGCAGCACCATAGCAGTTCTAAAAAAATTTTGCAACTGGGTGATCGTGTAGTTCTGATGAACAAAGGAGATTTTCAATAGGTGTCGTTTGAAACATTACAACAAAGCCAGACACATTTTCAACGTCACAATTCAAAAATGAGAAATCCACTCATTTGTTTAGCTGTACCAATTTTGATGTGAAAAGAAAATTCTCAGAAAGATTAGTGAGGTTTTTATTTTTTGTTTGGTTTTTTTTTTTACAAGCACTCAATTTTCATTAAAAACCATTGTGCTTTATTTCACTTGAACGCGAGTTGCTCACTTTACTCTTACGTCAAATGTACTTTCAAAGTGATCAATCGACATGGCATATTTAATGGAGAATATATTCGTGCAACATTGAAATTCACATTGATTTTGCATGAAAGATGAAAAACACATAGAATCGATTTTCAGAGCGGTCAAAATTCTTGAAAAATTTTACCCCTGCGCCGAATATCATTTGATATGATATCACATCACATTGCTGTTATCATATCAATATGTCAGCAACTCTAATGCTGCTGACTAAGTCACTTCGTTGAAAAATGGTTGTGGTTCATGCAGACGCACGAGAAATGCATGCAACTGCTTCTGATTCGTATTTTTACTAAGCCGCTGTGGTCGATTTCGAATTCTTTCATTACTGACATTTCAGCTCACAAATTTATCGACGCAGCAAGAGACCCTTCTCGGAAAATTCAAGCACATAGATTCCACCAAGTTTTAGATTTCTTTTGAAAATTCGACTTTGAAATTTTTTGAAAGTAGCATCTTGCACTAACCTCTATTAGCCATAACGTTAACCAATAATTAGTCAAGGCACAATCATGATGTTTCGTTGGCCACATCAGTGTTCCGAAAAGCACATTAGGGGATTCATTTTACATTTGCATAAGTGATGTCGCAGGTTCGGTAGAGGTTTATAAGTCTTTGTAGGAAAAGAATAGAACACTATTCACAAGAAAAGACGGTAAAGTAATATTACCACACTAGCATCTCTAAAAACAGTTTTCAAACGTCGGACTTCTTCTATAAAATCATGAAAACGGGATCGCGCAACAACAACAACGTTTAGGATCACAAACGAATGCAAAAAAGAAATCAGCGAAGATCAGAACTTCAGATAAATCTTCGATCAATAATTTCAGGTTTGGCAAAAACCGTAAACGGTTTAACTCCGTTTTTTTTGTTCCTTTTTCCTTTTGTAGTATCAAATGAGGGTTTAATATCAAAACAAATTGCTCTAGAATTTTTGGCACAGCCTATTATGAAATCGTCAAGACATTAGAACAACCGAATCAATTATGGAGTGAAGGTGAGTGCTGAGTGAACGAATGCAAAATGCAATTGAAAGCGCAAATAAAAAGCGAATGAGCAGCTGATGAGTGAATGCGGAAGTATAATGATGAGTAAAACTTTAAGTACTCAAATGAAAACGAAGTAATCATTAATAAAACGCAATCATTAGGAAATGTATAGCACCGCTATTTGCTCATCGAGATCGTTTATTTAATAATCTATCTGAATGGAATAAGAGAGATATTTTTTGAAAAAAATTTCGCTTTTCAAATTTTAAGGGACCATAAGCTACTCACTGCAAATGTAAGTATTTTTGGCACATGTTTTACGGGCGTTTGTTCGAGCCTAAACGGCAACGAAAATCGAATGTGTCCATCAGTAATTCGGAAATGATGTTTCCAACGTCCTCTTCCTTCCCTCTCCTCCCCCTCCCCCCCTCCCTCCCCC
>JPKZ01000401.1:41636-65357 GCA_000803305.1 Toxocara canis | reverse complement strand
GGCTAATATGCATGATTTACAAGGCTCATAACTGGTTTACGCAAATCGCCTCAATATGGCCGCTCGTAGGCGTATGGCATTTTCATCAAATCAAGCAAAGCAGGAAAACTCAAGAGTATCTTCTAAGAAGGAACACAGATCTATTTATCACCACCTGCACCTACTCGCAACCGTATTTATCAAACAGTTTTTGCAGACTGCATCTCATCTTTGGTGGGTGCCGATTCGTTTCCCATTTCTTCGCTGCCGTTTTGCGCAACGTCATGCCCAACTCACCTCATCCACTGATATTACTGGCACACACAATATAGGAAGATGGACCATATAAACGTAAGTAAAACCTTAAGCAAAAAACTAGTAAGGTAACGAAAATCTTCGGTACCAGAGTGGAATGATTACCACATAGGCAAAGTTGCAGTTGGTTTATTTAGTAAGGCTATTTAAACCAAGGTGGTTGAAAAGGAAGAGCTAATGAGTCTGTCATGGACTGAAATGTAGCAAAACGAATAAGCACGAAAGCTTCGTGTTAGACGTGGATCGGGGAGCTGCAGCGGACCCGACAGAGACGGTCTCTTGTCACTTTTAAAATCTTAGCATTATCGTCGATCATTCATTGCTCTTCTCGGCCAATATTCACTTGCCTCATCAAAAACTTCCTTGTGCAGAACACAATTAGGATGAAAACGTAACAATGCAAGGTGCAATGAAAAAGTGTTGCGTTTTAAAGTGATCAACGGGACTTGATGATTAGGAGTGAAAAAAATTGAGAGGATGATTAGTCTAAGACTAATGTGTTTGAAGATGATTCTGTATAGCGCACTAAGCTGTAAAGTAAAACGTCACGTGCTGCTACTGATTATTTCAACAAAACTGTCAACCGCAGGACGAATCCACGCATCATTACTCGGGCAATAGTTTGGATGGGCGATGGAGCATTGTTGACTCTTATTCAGTCCGATTGACCTAGCGGAATACCCGATAAGAAGTCAACAAATAAAAATCGAGTGGTCAGTCGTTACTGCGCGCATCGTAATCTACTGCATAATAACCCTTGGCGATATTGAACTGTGTCACAAACACACACAGACGCACACACATGCACGCACAAACACACCACGCACACACACGCACACACATACACACATAAGCACACACACACACACACACACACACACACACACACACACACACACACACACACACACACACACACACACACACACACACACACACACACACACACACACACACACACACACACACACACACACACACACACACACACACACACACACACACACACACACACACACACACACACACACACACACACACACACACACACACACACACACACACACACACACACACACATACACCCACACAAAAAAATAAACACACACGCACACAAACACACGTACACAAACACACACACAAACACACACACACAAAAACACACACGCACATACACAGACGCACACACATACACACACAAGCACACAGACATGCATACACTTACACAAAAAACACACAAACACACACACAAACACACACACACACAAACACACACACATAAACACACACACCACACACACACACATACGCGCGCACACACACAAAAACACACACAAACACACCACGCACACACACGTACACACATACACACATAAGCACACACACACACAAATACACACACATAAACACACACCACACACACACACATACGCGCGCATACACACAAAAACACACACAAATACACACACGTGCACGCATACACGCACAGAGATGCAAACGCGAACATGCACACAAATGGAAATGCACATGACTTCGATTGCCACTCGATGGGTCGACCTAATTTTGCTGTTGAATTTATCGCGCTCACAGCAAGTAACCTCCCATCTATTGATTCATTGAATCGATTCACAGCACAAATGCACGACTTTTGTCAAGCGCTTTTGCTTGTTCCCAAATTAATTTATTGAAGAAAGTCGGATATATTTTGAAGAATTCTAATGAACCGGTTCCTGTCGGGCATGCTCGAAATGTTACTTGCGGTGGTCGTGAAAAATGCTTTGAAAAATGACTAAAAATCCTGTTGTTTGCTTTCGTCATACTTCCGACCGGAAATGAATAACATTGCGTAGAAAACTGCACAGCCTGCTAGATGGCAGTTTAGGTTGATGTGCAGCAGTGCTGTTTTGAGAATACATTCAGAAACAGACGAAAGTTTATATAAGCGGGGAGCATCAAATAGGTCTCCTTTCGTTGCAGTTTTCGCAAGTCTGTTTTAGTAGACAAACTGTTCGATTAAAAACTAACGGCAGTCCTTTCATGGTGATAGTAATAAGTTTGTCATAAATGCTGCTTTATTCCTACTTTAAATAAAGTGATCATAAAAACAGTAAGAAAGGATGCGCCCTTCAGGAGCAAATGTTTTGAAGTGTTAATTCACTGCGTAGACGAATTTTGTTCGCAAAAACTTTTTTCAACGTAGAGACAAATTACTCAAAAAAAGATGTTAATGGGGTCAAAGTTGTAGCAAATACTTGGGCGTTGAACTGTGATTTTTCTGTGTTTGTTTGCGCTCTCAAAAGCAAGTTTCAGTGGGATCTTTTCTCTGCCTGATTTTGTATGTGCGGTTGTTTTAGCTTGCAAACCAGAAAAGCTGCCCTGACAAAAATCCTTCCGTTTTTTCCTTCCGTCTTATGAGGTTTTCCAACGAAAACTCCAAAAATGCTGGTTGAATTTTAAGCAGGGAAATTAATTTGGCGAGGAAGGGAAATCAGAGAGAAAAATTTGCATAAATTTATCCGCGTGATGCGAGGTTTTAGCTTATAGGATCCACATGTCCGGATTATATAGAGTGCAATAGCACAGTGAAAAGTTTCTGGAAAACGGGCGCGAAAATCCTAGGAAAGCAAATGCTAGCAGCAAGGGCCGACTGCTCTCTTGACCAAATCGCTTATGCATCTAAAACAACTGTTCACTCTTGAGTCTGGCAGAAATGCTTATGTGCATGCTTGTTCCCTTCATTTGGTCTTCGAGTATTCGTAGAATAAATTAGACCATTTCAACGAAGGGTACGAAAAGCGCATAGTTTGTTAGTTTCTTGGCTCACTTCTCAACTTTTTCAACAGAAATAATTGATCAAGCATCGAATTAAAAAAATCTCATTGATAAGGCGAACAAAACGCATCATTATCACAGAGAGATTTTTCATGATCAACGTTCCAGTTGCGTGTGAAAAGAAACAAAGAATATCCAGAATACGCATTGAAGAGATGGGTGGTACTGCGCAAAAGTAATGTGACATCGGTTTGTCTCGTTGACTTGATCACTTTCTGAAAGGATGTACGGAACCTGATGGGTTGTAAATTCGTTACGATTACTTCGTTGAAAAATACCTCAGTGAGATTGTTCCGAACTGGAAAAGACATATGAAACGGATTTCTGCTAAAGGTTATATGGTATCTTCGAGAATATCTACAGCACTCATAGAGGCACTTTTTGCACGCATAATTCATTGCCGTCACGGCTACCGGCGCAATAAAAAAGGACTCAAGCATCCTATCTGACCCACTTCAATTCTGACAAATGTTTCAGTATGCGCAAACTAATTCCTAATAATAACAAGATTTTTTTAAACGAATAGACGGTATCATCGCTACGAGGCTTATGTACGTCGCGCACGTGTAGCAGAATCACTCATTTGAAAAACACGAATTTTTCTACCTAAAGCAATTCGAATTATTTGTGCGGCTAGGTTTTTTCAGAGCGAACTTATTCGCTCTCAGAATGGGGCGTATTTTTGGTAGAGTTTAACGAACATCACAGACAGCACATCGAAGTATTTATTTCTATAATGATCCCGCAAATGAGATGCAACATGTTAAAGTAATAAGAAGTTAACGACACATTTCAATCTCATACATAAATCGGCAACTATCTCAAAAAGACAACCGGTAAATATAAATATGATTAAGAGCTGCCATCCCAAGATGTCAAGAAATCGAGCAACTGCGCGGACGGACAGGCTGTTTTCGATAGACGATCGCAATCATACACGACAATCGGCTTTTTTTATCACTCCTCTGCGCCCAGCACTTGATGGAAGTAAACGGCATACTTGAAGAAAGAGATAACGAAACAAAGATAACGAATAAAAAATTTTATGGATAAACAGTGAGAAATATCAAAAAAAATTGCAAGCTTTTGAAGAGGAATCCCTAAAAAGGCAACACTGTTGACGCCGCCGTCGCTCCTTTCATATATTTTTATAATTGCAGGCCCGTAGAAGTTGTCATTTGCAGTGTGCTTTTGCTGCATGCATACGAGAGTTCTGCAAAAAAAAATTGATAGCGACCAAGAAATTGCGGTTCGAAAATGGTGACTGAAGAAGACAGGAAATTTGAAAGGACATGCTCAGATGTGAGCATGGTAGTTATCTTGGAAATACACTATAAATTTATTGCAGTGAGGGATTTGTGAACAGGAACGGTGGTGAAATCGATGTGTGCGTGGAGATGGGAAGGGGGGATACAGGATTTTTTTGCTTCAAGCGGATTTTACGGGAAATATCTTTACTAGCTATTTCTTTAAATCAAGAAATATGTCTTCATTTACTATTACATTAAATGTAGAAATGCACACATCTGAACGGCCATTACAACGCCGACGGACAGTTGTAGGTTAGCTCATCAGTGAAGTATTCTGAGATGGGAGGGGGGGGGGGGGGGAAAAGGGGGGGGGGGGGGGGGGGGGGGGGGGGGGGGGGGGGGGGGGGGTAGTGGAAGGAAAAGGGGAAAAAAGAGAGTGAGTGGTTAGCAGACCCTATTTATAATATTGATGCATCGTTGCATTTTATTCCAATCAGTTCTACTAGATACGCCGAAACATTGAAGGTGGCACTAACCCAACTCTCTCTTAACACCTCCGTCCTGGACTCTACTTATATATATGCTTGTTATTCGCTTGCATTACAAGATACAAATACAACGATACCAAAGGCAGCTATAACTTCATCAATTCCCGTCATCGATGCATCTGACAGCCATGCCCACGCATCATTGTTTTGAGTATAGTATAGTACCGTACCAAATTTAAAATCGCAAGTGCAGTATTGGTACAGTACAGTGTAATTTTCGGAGAGGTGTACAAGTAGAGCAGCGTACCGATTTTTCGGAAAAAGTATAAGTACATCGTACCATTTTTTGACCGTACTTATACTTAAAATGTACTTCACTCGTGGGAGATGCAGATTAGCGTTACCGCACTCCCACAGTTCTAAATTTCACCATTGGTTCCCGGCGCGACTCGACATTGACTGACGGGCTGAAATGTTCATTTGAGAAATTGAGGACGAACTTTTCCATTTTAGATATTCAGCAATGTCAATAGGGGCGAAGGATAGTCCCCATTCGCAGGTTTTTAAAATAGTTCTTTAGCCTATGCATAAAGAGTTCTTCTAGTTCTTTATATCATGCTTGTGGCGCTCGTTTGGTTTGCCATCTTTCTGATTTATACGCAGTAATTGTTTGTGCTAGCTTATTTTATATAGCATTCTTTTTGATGCGAGGAAATGTGTTCTTCTTTTAAAGACGGCATTTATTGGGCACTGTCATGTGCATACTTCCCTCTTTTCACTATCGTTCTGCCGCTGACTTCACAAACACGCGAAATGGGTGATCCTGAAACTGCACTGCAGCTCTCGTGGCCTGTCACACCCTGTGTGGCAATTTTACGAAGTGGTTCAGGGAGGCTATAAGTGTCCGAGGTGTGGTGGGCGCGAATTAGCAGGCCAGAGCACGACGAATGCCATGAAACACCTGAAAGGACGACATGAAGCTGAATATGCAGAACTGGTGAAAGCGCTCAGCCATCGCAAACAGCCGGTAAAGCGGAACGCGCCACTGATAACGCTGGAAGAGTCGTGGAGGATGTCGGGTAAGGGAGCACAGGATAGAGCCGAAAGAAAACGGTGCATAACGGGTCTCCAAAAGTTGATGGCCCTACCGGATGTCTCTCTAAGCTTGTTTCTCATCCATGAGTTTTGCGAGCATACAGCCGTTCTGAACCCGCGGTTCGCCCTGCCCACCTCCGAAGGAGGCCTTTTGCTCGCTTTTGCACGAGCGATTACAAGTGATCAAGAAGATTGTGCGGGAATTGGAAGGCTGGGGGGGGGGGGTAGTGGAAGGAAAAGGGGAAAAAAGAGAGTGAGTGGTTAGCAGACCCTATTTATAATATTGATGCATCGTTGCATTTTATTCCAATCAGTTCTACTAGATACGCCGAAACATTGAAGGTGGCACTAACCCAACTCTCTCTTAACACCTCCGTCCTGGACTCTACTTATATATATGCTTGTTATTCGCTTGCATTACAAGATACAAATACAACGATACCAAAGGCAGCTATAACTTCATCAATTCCCGTCATCGATGCATCTGACAGCCATGCCCACGCATCATTGTTTTGAGTATAGTATAGTACCGTACCAAATTTAAAATCGCAAGTGCAGTATTGGTACAGTACAGTGTAATTTTCGGAGAGGTGTACAAGTAGAGCAGCGTACCGATTTTTCGGAAAAAGTATAAGTACATCGTACCATTTTTTGACCGTACTTATACTTAAAATGTACTTCACTCGTGGGAGATGCAGATTAGCGTTACCGCACTCCCACAGTTCTAAATTTCACCATTGGTTCCCGGCGCGACTCGACATTGACTGACGGGCTGAAATGTTCATTTGAGAAATTGAGGACGAACTTTTCCATTTTAGATATTCAGCAATGTCAATAGGGGCGAAGGATAGTCCCCATTCGCAGGTTTTTAAAATAGTTCTTTAGCCTATGCATAAAGAGTTCTTCTAGTTCTTTATATCATGCTTGTGGCGCTCGTTTGGTTTGCCATCTTTCTGATTTATACGCAGTAATTGTTTGTGCTAGCTTATTTTATATAGCATTCTTTTTGATGCGAGGAAATGTGTTCTTCTTTTAAAGACGGCATTTATTGGGCACTGTCATGTGCATACTTCCCTCTTTTCACTATCGTTCTGCCGCTGACTTCACAAACACGCGAAATGGGTGATCCTGAAACTGCACTGCAGCTCTCGTGGCCTGTCACACCCTGTGTGGCAATTTTACGAAGTGGTTCAGGGAGGCTATAAGTGTCCGAGGTGTGGTGGGCGCGAATTAGCAGGCCAGAGCACGACGAATGCCATGAAACACCTGAAAGGACGACATGAAGCTGAATATGCAGAACTGGTGAAAGCGCTCAGCCATCGCAAACAGCCGGTAAAGCGGAACGCGCCACTGATAACGCTGGAAGAGTCGTGGAGGATGTCGGGTAAGGGAGCACAGGATAGAGCCGAAAGCGCAAGTGCAGTATTGGTACAGTACAGTGTAATTTTCGGAGAGGTGTACAAGTAGAGCAGCGTACCGATTTTTCGGAAAAAGTATAAGTACATCGTACCATTTTTTGACCGTACTTATACTTAAAATGTACTTCACTCGTGGGAGATGCAGATTAGCGTTACCGCACTCCCACAGTTCTAAATTTCACCATTGGTTCCCGGCGCGACTCGACATTGACTGACGGGCTGAAATGTTCATTTGAGAAATTGAGGACGAACTTTTCCATTTTAGATATTCAGCAATGTCAATAGGGGCGAAGGATAGTCCCCATTCGCAGGTTTTTAAAATAGTTCTTTAGCCTATGCATAAAGAGTTCTTCTAGTTCTTTATATCATGCTTGTGGCGCTCGTTTGGTTTGCCATCTTTCTGATTTATACGCAGTAATTGTTTGTGCTAGCTTATTTTATATAGCATTCTTTTTGATGCGAGGAAATGTGTTCTTCTTTTAAAGACGGCATTTATTGGGCACTGTCATGTGCATACTTCCCTCTTTTCACTATCGTTCTGCCGCTGACTTCACAAACACGCGAAATGGGTGATCCTGAAACTGCACTGCAGCTCTCGTGGCCTGTCACACCCTGTGTGGCAATTTTACGAAGTGGTTCAGGGAGGCTATAAGTGTCCGAGGTGTGGTGGGCGCGAATTAGCAGGCCAGAGCACGACGAATGCCATGAAACACCTGAAAGGACGACATGAAGCTGAATATGCAGAACTGGTGAAAGCGCTCAGCCATCGCAAACAGCCGGTAAAGCGGAACGCGCCACTGATAACGCTGGAAGAGTCGTGGAGGATGTCGGGTAAGGGAGCACAGGATAGAGCCGAAAGAAAACGGTGCATAACGGGTCTCCAAAAGTTGATGGCCCTACCGGATGTCTCTCTAAGCTTGTTTCTCATCCATGAGTTTTGCGAGCATACAGCCGTTCTGAACCCGCGGTTCGCCCTGCCCACCTCCGAAGGAGGCCTTTTGCTCGCTTTTGCACGAGCGATTACAAGTGATCAAGAAGATTGTGCGGGAATTGGAAGGATCTGTTGGAGCGTCGGTCACTGTAGACATTTGGAGCGGAAAGTGTACCAAGGATTCGTCCATTGCTGCAACGATCCATTACGTAGGAGACGGATGTCTCAAAAATGCGTTTTTGGGCTTGAAAAGACTGAACGGACGTCACGATGCGCAGACGATTGAAAGAGGCTACCTTAAAATCCTGAACAGCGTGGGCATCAACGAATCCTCAATATACAGAGTGGTAACTGACTCAGGCGCAAACATAGTGTGCGCTTTTAAAAATGAGTAAGAGTTGCTGCACGGTGAAACAGGAAACGCAGGCTGCGAAGAGGTAACAGCAGTAAGCATCTCAAGAGATGAAGATGACAGTGCTTCTACCTGCTCCGACGGTGACCTGTTTGATTCAGGCGAGGACGAAATTGACGATTTCGTAGAGGCGGGCAGAAAAATTGGGCTCGATATGCGATTTCCAAAAAGATTGAGTTGCGTGGCTGGTATGCTGCAGCTAGCGCTGGCAGGCGGCCTGAAGGCGTCGGGATGCCGTTCACAGGTCGATGCACTGATAAGGGTGGTTCGAAGGTTCAGGAAATCAGGAAAACACAGCTAGCGACTGAATGGCTCAATGCAAGGTCCCGGCTGAACTTAGTAATGCCTTGCAGCACCCGCTGGAACTCTCTTTCGATCTTATCATCTATAGCTAAGTCCTATCGCGAAAAGCTTAGTAAAGCTCGCTTAGCGGCTTCCGACTGTCGCAAATCGCTTGCCAAACTGATATCTATAGTTGGAGTGTAAGAAAGCCATGCGCGCTTCTGAATGTGAACCCCTCTTGAAATGAAGCTAACGTATACTTGAAAGGAAACATGTAAATCGTAACTGATAAGCAATGATAATTTTCAAACAATATCCTACTTAATCGACAGCGCTTTTCCTACATGAGGAATACATAGTCGCTCTCACACCGCCCTATAATCTAATAATCAGTAAGCTTTCTCAGACGATTTCTTATCAGACATCAATAACTTTTGGAACAAAAGCAAAGAAATCGGTTAAAAACAAAACACCTCGAGAATGAATATATATTAAAGTAGACATCTAAATGTTAAAATATATTGCCACACCTGCCACTGAGTTAGCATCCAAATGAGCGAGCAACAGGGCTCATTCCTGATAAACCGTGTAAAACAAATTGGCGTTGATTGATTGATACCTATAAGCAGTCATTCATCTATGCCTAAGTTGACAAATCAGTTCTCATGCAACATACAAGTGGCCGGCGAGTGAACAAAGAAACAGACAGACGTTCAATGTCATCCCAACCAGGCATGTATGAAGATCTCGGATCGGTTTGAGTGGCGAAGCAAATTTCTCAGTGATGATCATTTTGGCGTGGAAGTTAGCCAACTCTTCGTATGGATCTTCATCGTAGTCCACCTCGTCTACCACATCTCCCGTATCCACCGGCCCCGCGGCTTCATCCTCGCCACTGACACTTTCAGCCGCAACCGTCATCGGACCAGTAGCACCAGCTGATTCCGATGAAACGCTTTTGTATTCGCCTTTTAAAAAACGCTAACTTTGATTTAATCGATTTGAAGAAGATCATTGGAAAGTTTTTGCAACCTACGCAATGTTCATACTATCCCAAACAACCCTAAAAAGATCGACTGAATCTGCCTCAACAATCGTTGGCGAAAAATACTCTGCCAAATCGAACGTAAACACTGACAGCAATTTTGCCAAAATCCAATACGAAGGATGGAAACATAAACATTAAACCGCACTAGTAAGATCCCAGTAAGAATCTGTTTTCGAACAAAACGCGGTATAAGTACTACGGATAAAAATTCGTGGTTGACCGCTGCGTTCAGAAAGATTATGGCAAAAAATCTGAGCTATCATTACCGCCCCCAGTAAGTGCTGGCATCGTCACTTTCAAAAAATCAAAAGCGAAAATGCGACTCCCAAGAGCGACAACCATATACACTAGTCGAATCGAAATCTTTCGCGCACAAATCAAGAGCAACACTAGCGAACTTTATGAAATACATCACGGTCGTTTATCCTTCGCGGTGGGCAACTTAACTCCACAATTTTCGCCCTTCGCAAAATTTGCCGTCACATGCATCACGGAACACAGAAATGAGCTCGTCCCTAGTGGGACCTCTTTGAACCTTGCTACAAAACATTCCTTCGTCCCCGATGCCTCCTCTGCATAATCCTATAAACGTGTTCATTTGAGTAATCAACATAACAACCATCGAGCACCCCAGTTAAGTGCCCTCTTCAAGTGAACGTAAACTATTTCACTCCTTCCGGGTCTCCTCAAAATGATAACAAACTATTTCGGCGATTCTTACTGGTCACTAACACTCCCTTTCCCTTAAACGCTCGCGAAAGTTTTGGTGACAACGCTTAGTTCCCTTTACACAAAGTTTCTAAGTCATTTTGAATGAATAAAACCTATACGAAGGATGTGGAAAGAGAACCCAGAGTTCTACCTATTAAGCTGTCGCTCATGCAAGCCTCACCTCTCTGTTATTTGAATGACACTTAAAATTGCCTATCTTGCAAATCCACATGCGAGCATTCTCGGTGATCGATTTCTTTTAATAGTCATACCGGACAACATAGAGGCATTAGCGCATACTTTCAGCACCTACTCGCGCCTCATAACTGTACGACATTTGCCATTCTCTTCATTTAACAGCACGGGGAAAACATCCCTATTCGCAATTGCTTTTAATCACCGTCAACATCAAAGAGGGCTCGCTATTTTCACAGAAGGTGGCAAATGTGGCATGAAGTTTTTCTTGTCCTAATATGCTTTTCAAATATACTACTCTTTATCTCTGCAATCAGCTCCCCTTATCATACTAACGCCCATATTCGAGACGTGAATCCGCGTGAATGTTCGAGTACACTAGATCAGTAAGGGCGGTCATAAAAAAGCGCTATGAATGGTTTCAAAAATACAATTGGCTGCAACTAACGACCTTTTCGTAAAATCTTATTCGAGTAAAAAAGCATTGCCCCATCTGTCAAGTGGACAAACAGTTCTCTTCAATTCCGCCGGTTATTCTACCACAACACATGGTAGTCCTTTGAAAAGCTTTCAGTGGTGTCTTTTTTTTTCCAAACAAAACGTTTATAGAGAAATCGAAACATTTTTCGGAGATTTTGATTTGGCTGTTTTTAGCAAAATGCAAAAGCGAGTCGAATATACGCATTATGGGACAAGTGTAGAACAGCACACTCTCGAAGAGCTTAATTCCAGAAGCTCTAAAGTTCAACTTTCTTGACTAATCACACGGAACTTGGCACTGATATATATATACAAGGGGTTAAAAGCGAGAAGATGAGAGGAGAGGGGTTGGAAGGGAGGGAGTGTAAGCTATACGGCGGCTTTAAAGCGATAAATACAGCCCAACTGTTTAGAATTACAAAAAGCGTACCGTTATTCTTGTACAGAAGGATGTGGAATTGTGGCCGCGATATGCATTAATTAATGCTCGCTGTATAACACGCTGTGTAACATCTTTATACAAAGAACCGAAATTTGAACATCAGCGTTACTCAACATCCGTTTCACATTGCATTCCATGGTCGATACTACGAGGGCACACTCCTTGATCACCTTCACCTTGATCCGACTCGCCCTCGCGGCATTCTCCAACCGCGCAACTTTAGTACGTAGAGGTTCAAAATTCAAATGTTGGTGGCAAATGCAGTGGACGCGAAAAAGACTGTTTGCATTTTGATTTATTTCCGCCTAAGCCACCTGTATGCGTCTTCTGAAATTCCTTATTATTACACGCATTTTGGTCATTTTTCTACGTACGCCTTTGATTAAACGTATCTGTCGACCATATACGTGCAGGACAACAGTAACGATAAGCAAACAGTATCGCGATAAGAAGACAGAAGTAATGGGATTCTCCAACAACTGAGGTACAGCAGATCGAAAAAATAGGAAGACCTGCGCAATATTTTTGTGTATACGGTGCGCGTCTTACGGAAGGTGCATATGTGGAGGAGTGGTTGTAGATGGAGGGCGCTATGCGCAAAAAAAAGAGCGGGGACGCACCTGACCATTTCGATTTACTCCGGCTCGAGGTGTCAATGAGATCGTCAATAAGTGAATGAATGCTACGCGGTTACTGCAAAACATGATGGCGCACTTAGTGGCTTTCGTTAAATAGTGGATGATTTTTGTGGAAAGTCCGGCTTCACCCAGCAGCAGGGTTCGGCCGACATGAAGATGCATTAGAAAATGTTGCATACGACCAAAATCATAGCGACCGCATAGAAAGCATGCGCTCATTAATCATTAAAGTTGTCCAGTTTTTTCTTCTGTCTTGTCATTTTATTGAATTGCGATATAACAATTACAGTATAAAATCTTGACTATAAATTCCCTTGAGCGAAAGTCCGTCATATCTCGCCTAAACAGATGGGAACTTTGATGACGGCTCTCATCGTGATTATTCGCCCACCTCGGTTTGAAACTTCTTCCCGACAACGCAACCCTCTTCACTCGAGCAAGAACGCCACTTCAATGTGAGAGCTCATATCGTTCCTTTTTGATTCCTAAGAACTATTGCATCTGTGGCAAAAAATTAACGCCGTTCGACCTAGCATCCCATCACATTTTCGGAAGAGGTGAAAAAAAGTGTCTGAAACTACGAAAAAATTATGAATCTTCTTGATTGCGTTTTCGATCCTGGGTTTTATTTTCGGCTCAACGTTGCCAAGAATTCTTCAGGCGTCTAGGCCAAGAGACTTATAAACAGTTGCATTTCTATATCTGAACCTATCAACACTGAAGCATGTATATTTGGTGTTTACGGATACATTGCTTCCGTGAATGCCGCTGAAAAACAAGGAAGTGTGGGAATTCTCAAATATCCAGTTGGGTAAAGAATTAGAATGAGAAAAAAACATCTGAAATAAAGTGTAATGTAGAAAAGTACAGTGACGAGTGAAAGTGAAACTCGTAGAGAGAGGCTGTTGTAGATCGAAATGACAAGATAGGCGCTATTTGATCATGCATATTGAGCGTATCTTACAAGGATAGTCATTCAGAAAGCGCGTGCAGAAATGCATGCTCTTTTTGAATTCAGAAAGCGCACCATGCAAAAAAGCGCGTCGTGCGCGTTAATGCACGTTGCGCATCTTACACAACTGTTTTGCTATGGCTCCAGAATGTCTACATCATTTGGCGTCAGAACACTTTATAGCTCTCTCAGTTACCAAAATGTTGTGCTTATATAACGCCTTTGAAAGGGTCCTAGTTATTCTGTGTTGATTGACAGAGCTGTAAAACGACCAACTCCTTATGCAGTAACATATCGTCATACAACTTACTCGCTGACGTCAAGCAACGAAATGAATGTTGTCAAACTGAACTTCGCGCAACGAGCAACGCCATGCGGAAACATTAAGAATGCAAAGCTACGCGTGAACATTTCTCCTCAACCTGCGATAAAGCAGTCGCCTTAATGTGCCCTTCGAAATGGTGATGGTAAGTTGTTTGTTTAAAGGATCAGACCTGTTGCCGCTGTTGCTAGCCATTTTGCAAGAACTGTTGCGCAATTTTTCGCATAATTTCCCATTCTTTACGGAAAAATTCGGAGTTGGTGCTCTTTCTAGCTGCTGATTTTTCTAGTTGGCGATATTCTGCACAGCGCAAGCTCAGTTTGATAACAAGAAACGAAAATGCGAGTAGTTATTTCGATGCTTTTCGTCACATCATTTTCCACGTGCCGTTGCTCATACAGAAACTGATGAATCGTACGGAAATATCGTTTGAGAAACATCGCGATGCACTGGAATACGCCTACCAGGTTCATTGCAGTAACCCTGATTCGATAGTTGAAGCAACCGAACGGGGACAGATAGGCGCGAGTACAGCGACATGCGTAGAGGTATGATAGGTCTATAAAGCACTTTCGGTGGTGTGACCAGGATTCCCGTAAGCGGCTTTTCGCTGTGCTCGTACGTGAAATATGGCGCAAGAGATTTTAATAATATTTATCTGTAAGCTTGAATTTACATCTGCGAGCTACAATATTTATGCTTTCACAGAAATAAGAGCGATGCGGAAGAGTGAAGTGGCATTATTGCATGTCGCGCTGATGTGGACAAAATGATGATTTAGGTATGGGTACATTGAATCTTCATTTCCTTGTATTTTATGCTCTGATCCAATGCTATCATCATCCCAAAATTTTTAGTACAGTGGCATCATTGAACCACAGCATAAAATATTATGCTTCGCTCATAGAAACGATGCAATACTGTACCTATATCACTTCCAGAAAATGGGTGTACTGTGCTTATACCATGTCAGCGATCTCATTCCGGCACAATCCTGTACCGGGCATTTTGGCCCAAAAGGTACAATACGCATACTGTAATTTCCGTATCTTGGGTTATCTTGATGCGCCTTGACGCGCAAGAGCAAGACGACAGAAATTGATTTAACAATTTCTTCGCTCATCCCTAAAACAAAGCAAAGCTGTTCGAGGCGTTCGGCAGGAGAGCGTAATCGTCAGTGAAACAATAAAAATAAGTCATAGACAGACACAAGCTAAAAAAAGTAAATCTGTTTTGTTCACACGAACGCAGTGATTGCAGCTGCCAGCGGCGTGGGATTGCTTCCACAGTTCATTCAATCGTTTTTTTACTGTCGTCAAGCTCGCTGTGACCTTCTTTAATATTTTCCAAGCTGCTAGCTAAACAACCGCAGCCACATTACTGCCTGCAGGTGATTCGCAATTAAAACTGAGTTCTTTTCGGCAGCGAAGCAAATAGTATCTTTGTTATGAGCCTTAATCGATGCACTTTAGCAAATTATTGCACCGGCTGGAAGCAAAACGGTTGGGAAATGTATAAAGCAGCAAGATGGCGAGGTTAGAAATGCAGGAACGAAAGAGCGCTGGGAAACACTATTCTTTTTACAACAGCACATATGCCAGGCACCTAAGCAAACGCGTGTTTGAGTCATATACCTTGTTCAAAGGGAGTTGAGCAGAGTGGATTCCTTCTCAACTCTTTGGAAAACGTAGTTTAATGTGCGAGCCTGCTCTCATCCTCAATTGTTTTAGAGATACTTTGTGACCGAGTGCTGGCTGCTAAAGCTTCAAATCTTCCTTCTGCTTTTCCTGTTTCTGCTGCTGCTTCTCATTAAAGAAGTGATAAGCACGCAACATAGTTTCTATGTGAGCAGCCTAGCGAATCATTTCAGGAGCAGGCCAAGTATTAACGACATAACCGAAAAACGACATTACCGACAAAAAAATTAAAACATCTACAGGAATGAACAATTTCAGTAGTTCTATTAGAAACCGTAAATCCTCGCGTTACTCGCTCACAGGATTAAACAATAGAGATAACCGGTTGCGATAATGCGTACGCAGAGTGAATTGTTGTGGGAGAAAGGCAATCGTTTTCTACGGTGAAACTGAACAACAAACTTTTGAGTTCTGTACACACTGGTAACTGCGTTCGAAAAACTCGAAATTTTTTTGGATAAATGCTATTACTGTTTTCTGTTCCACACAAGAAAACCGGAAAATAAGGGTTGAAGTGAAAACGATTCCTAACATCTGACCAATGAGCGCATTGCACAGTTCATATATCGGAAAAATTTTCTTTCCATTCAGGTTTTCAACAAAAAATGCTTGAGTGATGCCATCATTAACGTGAAGCTTGCGCACCATTGTAAAGCAGAATGAATTAAAAATAATACTGTCGGGCGCACGTTTCGTCCTACTTATCAAATCCAACTTTTTCATTGAGACGTCCCATCGCCAATTATGTTTACTTTCACTAAGGTCCTTCTAGCAGTCTCCTCTTTGATCTCTTTCAACAGCCCATCTAAAAAAGAGGTAAGGCCTAAGGCCTCCTCCGCAACATGGAAGAGCGAATTGCAGATTCAGCACAGTCGAACGATCTCAAAACTCATGGCCAAGGAAAAAGCTTAGAGACACTTCCGGTTGCTCTACCAAGTTTAGGCAAAGTCTTTTACAACGGTTTTTTTTCCGGCGCTTTCATGAGCTGTCTTACATGAATTTTCACACAGCCATTCAGGCGTTGCTGATGATACGTCGCTTTAGCAGGTGATTCCGATAGCTGAGTGCCTTCGTCAGCTCCACATATTCAGCTTCATGTCGCATTTTCAAATGTTTCGTTACATTTCTTGTGACCGTAGCTGTAGTTCGCACCCTTTACACCTCGGACGCTTGTTGCTTGCCTGAATGGGTACCTTGGGCTGATATTTTTCTCTTGTTGCTGCATGGCCTAGATGGGATGTCTGCGGGCCCACAAAGCTGGTGGGAGGGAAGCATTCTCAAGGAATAAAAACTAGCAGCAAATGGCATTGGCTGGAATTCGAAAAATACAATCACTTTCGTTTGTTCGTCATGCATCGGTAATAGCTAAAGGTGTGCTCTTCTAGAAGTTCGCTATCGAAAACCATCCTTTAAATATGAATCAATTTGCTCTTTAGCGACATTGCCGTCATACCAAACTCCGAAAATCAGATTGTACTGTAGTTGTATTGCACTTCCGGATTTAAATTTTGGGCAGGTACCGTATTGTTCGTGGTGTAACTGCAGCTACAGTACGAAAAGCGCAACATTTTTTGATGCGATTACTTGATGGCTTCGGTGTATTCAGGGAAGAAAGCTTTAACGTTTTTGATGCTGAACTGACTAGAAAATGTGATTGCGGATGACGTTTCGGCTTGGCAAATGATGGGGCCGAGAAATCATGGAAATGTGATTAGAGCAAAAACGCGGAAAAATGTGTCTCATGCAAAAAATGTCAGATTCAAAGCAATTCGATAAAAATGCGCTATCTAATCGATTAGAAACGATGGCTACATACTTTACGGGGCAGTTTAAAATGTTCATTTTGGCAGCACGAAGAGAATTCCTCTCAGCGAACAACCGTTATTTGCGTGCTAAGTTGCACTAAACTATGAGGAACCGTGACCGTTGTCGGTCTAGTGATAAATTGCTCACTGACACGCTTCATATGCTTGCAGGAAGTCATAAACAATGCTGAAGACGAGACACAGCGAATCTTTTATATGGCGGTTGAAATGAAATATTTGCTTTCGTTTTCGGCCATTCCGAATGCCAAGAGATGCCCAGATGACGAAGAACATACGAAAAAAAAAGGTGAGGAAGGGTGCCGGCTGTAGTATCAATTATCAACACACTCATCGCTAGACGGCTCCTCATGGAATTTCCTTTGCGAGATGAAGCTTATTTAAGTTAGTCTCTTTGAGAAGCAACCACCATACTTAAATAAAATATACATAAACATATCAGACGACAAAGGTTTCAGCAGAGCTTTTCGATATTTCGAAGCAGCAGCAAAAGAAACGAAAGTTAGGCTTATGCCCTCCTCATCATATTCTTATTGTCATCGAAAAATACAAGAAAGGCAGCTGTAATTTCACCGATTTCGGTCACCGATGCATCTGACAACCACGCTTAGGACTGAGGGCTATTGCCTCTTTCCTGACATGATTGTTGTGACCAATTTTGACCGTCTGGTGGTCAACCTGCTGGCGATCGTCATCGAAAAATAACTTTATGAAAATTAGCATTTTTTTTCATACAGCAGGCAATAAATGGACAACGGTTTTTGCAAGATATTGGCGGTGTTCAAGCACATATAAGGCGTGGAAAAAAACTTTGCGTAATATGGCTTAATATGTTCGGTTCATTTTGTTCGACTCGTTGTGACAAGAAAGGAGTGTGAAAGTGAACACGACAATGGGAGGCGCTCTAAAGCATGAAGATGGATTGCTTCAAATGCCTCACATCAGTTTATATTGTTCTCGCTCACTCGACACCAGCTGCTTTTCATGGTGAGAATCTGTTGTGCAATATGTTAAGGTTTTCCATTCTTGATGTGTGACGAACATGGCAACTCTTCCTATTAAATCTTTGAATGTTCAGAATATCTCTTCGTGTTTTTTACTCGATCCATCAGTTACGGTAACCATATGTGATTGATAGGGATATGAGCTATTAACAGTTGCAGTGAATCGATGCATAGAACGATTCTTTTCATTCGCAATCGTTTAACATTGCAGGCAATCATCAAGAGAAAATTGGCATGAACAACATTGCCAAGGGAAAGCGTTGAAAAGAAATGTAAAAAGAAATTTAACTTGTATAAAAATGCGATATTATAAGAACTTCGAGTTTATAGATGCTAAGTAACAGTTCTCTGAATCGTTCCTCTTGTGAATGAACGTAAGTAACACGGGAACATGGATTAAGTAAAAGGCTCGACAACGTTTTTGATTAGTAATGAGCTTTTAATGTGATTTAAAGTGAGCGTCTTCAGAATCATGCCAGAAATGATCCGCTGTTTGCAAATAAGTCGTACTGCATCCATTAAGTCGACAGAATTTGAAAGAAAAAACTGCGATGTTTTCAACAGCGTAGGTGTTTTAAATCAAGGTTATTTAGGCCTGTGGGTGAAAAGCTCGGCAAAGGAAAAACATCCAAGGAAATGGCAACCGAGTTCAGCGCCATATCCCACCAGGTTTGAACGTTTTGCCGAAATTTTAGGCTCAGCAAACTTCGTCCTTAAAGTTCACTGAGCTTAACCCCTTAACCCCCCCCCCCCTCCCTCTCCTTCAACTCCCGTTGACACCTGAACTCACTGAGCCTCTGCATCCCGACTTCTTCGCCTTGAACTTATTTTCAGAAACCGTCAATTTTCAGCGGTGGCAATATAGGGTTAGCGACAGTAAAAAAAAACCTAAAAGAAAATTTCTGCTGACAGGACAAGCAACTCAATCGTCAGCGCAACCTGTACTTAGCTATGAATTGTCATCGGCCTACTCGGAAGTATTTTGTCGGTCTGTGATAGTGTAATTTTTTTCAAACCTTCATAACAGAACAAAAATGAAGAAAAATTTGGAAAAAATGCAAAACTCTCCCAAACGGCGATTAGATCAACAGGTGATCACTTCATCGATCTCAGTATGGGATCAGCTAGTGTTTTTTTTCTTCCACAGTGTCGCGAATCTCACAATAGCATAACAGGAACTTGCTGGATGCTGATTTATGCGCCTTAAAGAAAAATTCCGAATTTTTTGCGATTTGTGACCTTTTCGACACCGTTTTACATCCGTTTATCTACAGTTTATTTTTCGATGCCTTTCATTCATTTCTTCGCTGATTTCCTTAAATGCGTAATAGTTTTGCTATCGCTATTGCTGCAATGTGATTTTTTACAGGTTCATAAATGCAAGACATCTCAGACATCGGAAGTGCGCAAAAGATGTCTTTAGAAGCCACTTATTTGCTCGACTGAGTCAGTAATCTTATGTATTAAAACACAGCTAAAGCATTTTTTTTAGAATGCAAGCAGCCTTAACTTAGCGTTCGCTCACTGAAGTGCTCCAAACGAAGCGCTAGTCAAATTATCAGATTGAGGCGGCATGCCGGCCGACTCATCGAATTTTCGCTACGACACTCGCGACAGCACGCTGTGCTTCCAGCTGTTAGACAAGTTAAAAAAAGCTATGCAACGTTTTCGCTACTTTCATCGCTGTCTTCTCTTTTTCGCACCTGGTTCAGAACAATTTCCGTAGCCGAGTGTTCACACCTCTAGTGGACAATGCTCTGAAACGTATGTGCTACTGTTCTGGAAAATGAGCAGTTTCGGCTCTCTCTCTCTCTCTCTCCACTATGACTCGGAAACGTTAGCGATGGACTCTGGTCGTGTTCAGTGCGGAGCTATGAAAGCAATGAAGACGGGATCAATTTTACCACTCTCCTTCAGCTATAGCAAGCGTTCATAAGAGCATAAATGCTTTTGCATCAGAAAGATATTCTACACTATATAGCAGACTATTGCAAAACAGTCCAGCACAGCACAGAACGGATTTCCGGCGAGAATGTGCGCTGAGTGTACAATCGGATAAGTTTTATGCCATTTAGTGCAGCAGCTATTAATGGTGATTCAAAAAAGCGTCGTACTTTATACCAGTATGGCGGTGATCGCTTGCTTTAGTGTGGGTAGTTGCAGCGCACCGTCGGACGGGCCAACATCGCACACATTGAGTATTTTACACTTAGCCGTTAAATTTTTTGAGCAAGGAAGGCTTTACGTCCGGAAAATGAAGAATTAGAATTGACTATGTTTGAAAGGTCATTTGAGCATTCCTGTACTATAGAAATCCAGTTGATTGATCGCACGAAAATTTACAAATTCAGGGCATTGTGCACATGATGTGTCCACATAAATTTGCTTTTCCTAAAGTGCACTACAACGGCTTCAGTTTTGTACATCTTTTTTTATTGGATGAACGTAGATTATAGTGTAGTTGTTCAAACCGGTGTAGGCGGGAAGACTGCGGTAGATAATCGCCGATTCAACATGTAAAACCGTTGCAACTATCTTATCCACAAATATCGAGCGAATGAACTCATGTGACGAGGCAAGTACAATAGATTTGACCCTAACTTTCGCTCGTTCGAATGATTAGTTGATCAATATCCAACTTCGAGAGGGATTCACGGATTTGAGCTCTTCATCCTGGTGCTTATTTCGGAAGTCATTTGCGAAGTCAGCCTAGCACTGATCTTATGGAATTCGATTTCTGAGATGGCCTGTCGTTGGATCGTGAAGTATAGGCTGTGCTCGTACTCGTCATGCCAAACAATATGAGAGCGTACTTAAATGTAGAGTATAACCTGAAGAAAAAGAAGTTCTTAGCATGCGTCAGGCTACTGTACAGAATATTATGTGTGTTATGTTTACTGCCGAGGAGTTCTGACGTTCGTTACTGCTCTTCTGGCTGAAATGCAAAAATCTCATTTCATGTGTTTACGGGCTCATCGCCAGAAGTATGATCGCCGCACATATATTGACGAGCCATCTAATGCCTCTTCATCTTCTTTCATCTTCATGGATCGCATTCAGTCGAAGTCTTCATCCTGCGCGTTTTCAACTCTCACTTCGTTGAAGTTATATCATGGATATATTAATTTAGTGCTGGTCATAGACAGAATGAATTTGATGGTCGTTTTGCTGCTTTATTTGCTGAATGTTTTGAATCGCTTATACAAACTAGCTGTTGCTTCAAAAAGAAAAAGTTGCTTTTCACTCATTAACTGCACCGTTTTCTTGCTGAATTCGGGCTGTTAAAAGAGAAATTGTTCGACAAAAACTGTATTTTTTTTGGTCAGAAGAGTCAGAGAAATTAGTGCTTTTAGTCAGGCTGAAAGGCTAGCAATTGTTGTTTTAAACTCTATAAGTGAACTGAATTAATTTCGGTAAATCCTTCTTTAAACTTTCTAATAATGAAGAAATTTAGCAGTGCTTTGCAGTTGCGTCCTTCAGATTCATCCATTAAAAAATTTTCCCTTTATTCAAGTTGGAATTGCAGCGACTCACCTAACCCAATTACTGATGATTTCAGCGGCAGCCTACTTATTCACATACTCAGTCATTCGCAGGGTTGCTTTTTTTCGCGTACCTTCCTGCTCATACGTTGCGCTAATGTCGCCTGTGAAGCTTTGATAAATGACTCGGCTAAAGCACTGAATGGATGTGACCCGCCTATGTTGGAGCTGTCGAAAGACCTCATCAGGCAAGAGCATTCATCCTAAGAGGTGAAATGCCTATTTCTAATTTAGAAAGAAAGCTTTAGTTTCACTTATCATTCGCGTGCATTCGGTTCAGTGTTTCATGGTCATTATTGTGAAGAGCATGAATTGTTAAAATTACGAACGACGCATAAACCGATCGCTGCACACCATATCTGCAGCAGTGAACTTACCACTTCCATCGAATTGAATCATTGTAACATTTCAATCCAGTCGTTGGATGTATTGTAAAGTTTCAAAGTTGATTACGAAACTTTAATTATGACCAGTTGCGTCTAGCTGAACGCTAATGCTCTGTTGAGCAACATTATGCACCAATCATCAGCTCAATTCAAACAAATCGAGCTTGAAGCCCGATTAGTTTCATTATTTTCTTTAAAATTAACTGAAATTATGCATGGGCAGCTTTCGATTTTTGACAAAGTTTTCATGGGACGCCATTTTCGATCCAAGTTTCGCTGGCATATTATATGAGAATATCCTTAAACTTTTGCAATAATTCATAAAGATGTCCTCGAATGGGATTTGCGAATGAACCCCGAGTCGGCTGAATGGCAGAAGGGTGGGGGGTTAGGACGAGGAAGGTCGCTGTTTATGCATGGTTGCAATTTCTAATGTTCGGTTTAGCATGGGCGTGTGCCATTTCACTCATTTTCGCCGGAATTTAGTTTATTCAGTACCTCAAGTGGCACTGGGGTAATTCGTATGACGCATTGATCTTCTTGATTGATGATAGAAGCGAATGCTGTGCTCCTCAAAAACCATTTCTGAAATTACTATTGCTTCATTTTGCAAATTCTTTTATAATATGTGTGAAAAATATGCGAAATGGATGTTGTCGTGAAGCTTGCTGCCTCTTCAGAGAAAAATGCAATGTTTGCGGGAATTTGATGCTGATTGACACGGCAATCAGAAAGGGTATTTGGTAGCGTTGAAACCTATCATGCAAGCTAGCAGTTATTTTTTACAGCGGCATAACGCAAATAAGTTTCTGCTGGTAATCAGAATTCGTAAAATGAGATGCTGTTTTAATGAAGGAGTTGGCTGGTAATAAACGCTTCCTGAGCTCAATTGTGCAGAAACTGATTGGCATGTTTGTGAAGAAATATGGGAGCAAATAGTGAAACAAGACAAACAAGGAAGGAAACAAGAGAAATTTCCTTTAATATATGAATTTAAGAAGACAGTCACTCGAACCAATCCGAAAAGCCCTAAATGCCCGAACAGCAACTTTTAGACGCTGATTTTCCGCTTAGGAAAACCGTTGGGTGCTGCCAAAGGATGCGGATGTTTTAAACATTGTCAAGAAATGCAAATGTTTTTGAACTATTTGATCCACATTTTCCGAATCTTTTAGCTTCCTTCCCTGCGCCTTCTTCCATGAATGAGTCCAGTTCCCAAGGTTTAAAAAATTCTACGTCAGATACATTTTCCTATGGCAACAGAAAACTACAAGTTTATGAAGCAATCCGCTTGCTGAAAAGTGCCTAGATGGAATGGGAACAGTGCCGACTGTACGTGTTAACAGTATTGCAAACCTTGCTTTATGCGTTATATTAAATCTAGCAATGTCAAACAAGCTTCATCGCTTCCAACAATTTCCGCAACATTTGTCGCGTTTATAGCTGTTGTCTTAAGGCGATTACTAGCCGGTTCAGCAG
>JPKZ01000401.1:700-31896 GCA_000803305.1 Toxocara canis | reverse complement strand
AATAGAGGGGGGGGGGGGGGGGAGCGAGAGGGAAGGGGAGAGAAGACTTAGATATCTATTTAGCACAACAAGTCTTTTGCTCATCCAACTACTGTTTAACGCTTTAAGCGATATTTAGCACAGTGGCAGGAAAGGTAAGTGGCAGGAGAGCAGTAGGGAAATTCTGCTTCAGCTATAGTTTCCTTAGAGGCAGAACAGTTTCAGTGGCATCCGTTCATTTGGAGTCGCTCAGCAGAGCTTCGGTTTCTTCAAATTTTTGATGGAATTGCTCACAAGAAAGTCAGGTCGCAAAAGCACGCAAATTTGGAAACAAACATTCTCTACGGCGCTAGTAGTAGAAGAACTTGCTATTTAATCGTGCTGCCTGTCTACCTGTTTCCAACTTATCATTTATGATTGCTCTTGCAATAAAATTCGAGAGGTATTATCTCTGCCTGTGATCGCTCTTCAAACTTGTCTACCACTCAGCCAAAATTTTTCTTTAATTCATTATTTATGCATACTATGAGAATTAGTTTAATGTGTAGCATCGTTTTCAGAGAAGAGGATAAAGGATTATATTTACCAATTTTTATCGTTTTAGCGCGTTCGAATTTTGTTCGTTTTCAATCCAGCATTTTCGTGGTCATTTTCTAATACAGGAAGAAGCTCGCAGAAATTAAAACGGGATTAATATTAAAAACTGTGAGCTTCACGATCTTTCAGTGGTTCGAAATGACTGGGAGCTCATCACTCGTTCATGAGTCAAGCCGCGCGTCTTACGTGAACACCTCTTTGAGTTAAGGCGTGTAGGACTCATGCCTCCGACGTCGAAATGCGGCGCACATTTTCCACTTCCAGGTTGTTAGCGCCTCGAATGTGTTTACCTAGTTAATAGGGAGGTTTTTTTTCTCGCTTCGAGTGCGTTTACATAGTTATCAGAGAGGTTTTTTTTTCTGACGATTGTGAGTTATTTTTGGCGGCCTAGCAAATGAGAAAAAATTGCTTGGCCGCTGCCTTCGCATTTTCTATGTTTTGCTCGATGAGTTTATAGCATAGAAGAAAGCGGCGAAAGGCGTGTAGCATTCAGATTCACTAGCTTTCCCCATAAGAGCAGCTGTGAGTGAGGGCTTACATGAGAGGACTGAATGCGATCGCTTATTAGTTTGGTTGCTCAGATATCCTCGAGATTGCGATTGCCGGCCATGCAATTATTGCGCTGAACGTGCTCTCATCGATGCCGCATATTAAACGCACTATGCGAAAAACAAACACTTTTGCTTATTATTATGAACGCTACTCAAACAATCTAAATGGAAACTTTATGCAAATTCCAGTTATTGCTCGAGAAATGTCATACAAATTCTCGAACTGAAACGAGGCATTTGGAAACCGGAAATGAGAAACGTATAAATAAATAGCTGAGGGCTCTCTAATGGTTAGGTATAACCTCTCTCTGTTCCTTTCGATTGTACGTGTATTCCATTTGGTGTGGCTATAATCATCTTCACTATGATTTCTGTTGTGAGCACTTTTCGCAGTTGTTGAGTGAAAGAAGCGTTTTCCTCTACAACCTGACTCTCTTTTAACGGCGTTGAATTTAAGAAACATGCGAAATCTTCTTTATGGAAGTTTACTTATTGTGTTTCTGGAGCAAAAGTGCATTCTTCATGAGTATGCGTGTCCACTACTAACCGCTTAAGCTTGCTGTAAAATGTCTTCATCATAAGTGCCTGCACGTTTTGTGGGCAAACCATGTGCGCCGTCAATAATGCTAGATAGGCACAGATCAACCCAAACGGCAATGGTGGATCAGATGCTAGGTCGATAAATGAACAGGAAGCGGCATGAAAGGTTTTACTACAAAACCTGCTAATTCGAAACATAATTGGCTTAATTTCAAATGGTAGAATTTTTGCCCGGATTCTGATCTTAAATCGATCGCGGATCGCATCAAGCGTAGGATGCATATTTTTCTCTGCGGTTTCTCTCAAGTTCTTGAGAGCAGCAACGGCGTTTTCGTCAGATTGACTATGGACCTCAGGTTTGGTAATGTCGTATATGGCGAAGCTCATTGAATTGGTATGTCGCAGCTAGAAACGTAATTTCAGAGATGTATTTGACTACTTTTTCATGATAAAGGTGTTCTTTTAGTTTAGCTTACGCTTACTGGCAGCTATGCGTAAATATCGAAACTGAGACCTTCCATTTTTCTCTTGTCGCTTTTTCGAGCCCCGTTTGCGAGCTAGGTTTTTACTGGCCGTTGCACATGGTTGTCTGTAAGTCTGAGCCAGACCAAAAACCTGCTTTATCATTAGGAACTGATCAAAGATATGCTATCCCGTCTTAAATTATGTCAATTCTATTCTGATTCTGTCGGTATGCGCTCATCACGATTCACACAGCTGAACTGATGAGGCAGACACATACTCTGCTTGACGGGTTTGCAGTTTAGCAGTAGTTCAGTCAGTGGAGCATTCACCCGGATGAAAAGGTGTGGGTTCAAAACAGATTTATTTCGGAGACGAGCAGGATATTGTAGACACGAATACGGTACTTCTGAAAGATCCTGTGACTCGTGTGGAGGATTTCCAAACAGAAGTAGGTTACTATTGGAAGGTTCAGTTGCTCATGTTGAGGATGTGTTAGGAAGATTGCAGCAGTTTAGTGATGCTCTTCTTCTGCAGCTTGGTGTTGATATCCACTCCATAATCGGTGAACTTGCTATCCAAGATGATCGCGTCTCTCATTATTTCATACCGGAAATTCTTCGACTAAGAGACGGATTTTAGTATCATGGTCAGCATCGGCGAAGTACCAAGCAGACAATTACGCGTTCTGCTTGTTAAGCGATTCTTAGACGTGTAAGAAGTTAGCATCACATCAAATGGCATATCATAGAGATTTTTACCACTGACCGAGCTCCGCCCGTTGTTATAACAGCGATAAATAAAAATTGATGTTAAGTTTGAATTGAGAAATGTGAACCGTTATTAGAATTTTGTCTTAACGCCTTTTAATTCACCCTTATCTCCTTAACCTGTTCCTGCCAAAAATTTTTTTGTGACGGTACGAATAATTTTTTGTGACGGTACGAACATTGTCATTTAGGTTACTGCGTTCGTAGTTGAGCGATTTTTTCATCGGAAAAATACTCGGTTTCGATCCATAGCGCTGCACTCATCAACATTTGTTTTCGACCCAATTACTCGTCACTCCGACCATGTTTGGTCATATATTTTGAAATGATCGCTGTATGCCCGAATATCCAATGCATTCGGATGGAATTCAAATGTTGCATCGTTTTGAATAGTTTGTGGTTGTTTTGTCAAAATTTTGAACATGTTGACTGGTTTTTTTAGCGATGACCAAGAGAACATTTGTTAAAGGTCTTTACATTATTTATTACAGCTGCTCTTCTAAGCGTGGATGACAACAATTGCAAAGCGACCTGAGTTGCCTTATTCTATAACGATGCCATTGAGTGCACCTCTGTTTTGAGATTCTTCCAAAGGAATTACTGATTAACAGTGCGATAATTCTAGGGTTTCGTTTTGTTCATTAGCAGAAGTCCAATAGTTAATATAGTGCCGTTACCTCATTTTTTAGTGGACGAATGTTATCCCCATTTGTCCATTTCTCATAAAATTTCACTATTTTGTCTATGATCGTGCATATATCAATGGTTCATGAATTTCCGGATGAGTCGTGTATCGGAAATAGTGAACCTGGAAAAGTGTGAGGAAAATGAATGTCCGATGCCTGATTTAATTTGTTGCGACCAAAATCTGGATTCCTGCGATGGAAACGTTGTGGATTTCTGAACTTCAAATGGGGAATTTGTAGAAAATGAACGCAAAATTCGAAGAAAATTAGCAGCAACAGCGATGACGGTTCTGATATCACGAAGAAATTGCTTGACAACTATTATACAAAGGTAAAATTTTGATTATCGATTGAGCAGAAGATTTGTGAATTCCGGATTTCTAATATTTATTCGTTCATTTAAAACCGCGAAAGTTGCGTAACGCTTCAACTTTCTGGCGGTCCTCCCAACACATTTCTAGATCAGTGTCGCCAAATCGGCAGCTATCAAATTGTTGCAGGCTTACTTTAGGAAACCAATGAAGAACTCATTAACGGTATCGAAGTGTATAGTAGATGCAAAGGCAATTCTTGGCAAGGGGCTCAATTTGGTCGGGTTAATTGCCGTTTCGGGCAGATTCACGTCCGATTCATTCCCCTCAGCTCATCTCGTTTTTGCGTTCATTTCGGCGCCGCCGCAATGCTCCAGCTTTCGTGCACATACGCCTTCCTGTGTTGTGCGATATCGCCCATTTGCTCAACCAATTCATTTTCTTCTACCTAAGTAACATATCTCACGATTAGTGCTTGATGAGTACGTCATGATTGCATAACATTACTTACCCCTTTAAACAAATGCGTGTTTGCAACACGGTGAAATCTACCTTTGCAGCGATTTTGCATTTCAGAGTTTAGTTGAAACCCGTTTTAAGGAGACTCATCGAATGCAACGAGCTACACTCATTATCAAATAAGACGTTATTGAGTGCCGAAGACTTTCATTCTGGCACTTTTTTTGGTGAAGTTTCACTGATATTGGTGAAGTCAACTTATTCTTTATGTTCTTTCCTTATGTTCCGTTGCCCAATTTACTTTATGAGTATTTATGCCAGTTTCACAGAACGTTTATAGATTAGCGGCAGCATTTGCTTTTTGTCGTATTTTTCACGGGAAAACACATTGGATAAAGAATAATCATTTTCGCATTACCCATTATGATTCCTTGTAAGCTACGTGCTCATTTTTTGTGGTTCCATTCACCCTTTGGGCGATAGCAAAATTCAAAGTTCTAGTCCTTTCCACTAATTTACGCTCAATTCACCAAGCAACCATTCAGTTGAATGCACTATTGTTCAGATTAATGAAAGAAAACTATTCATGAGTAATGGCCGATGAATCTTAGAAAAGGTCATTGAAAAATGGATCAGCGGCAGTTTCAGCAAGAGTTATAAGCCGTAGTCGTTTATCGTATTTTCACCTACCCATATACGTTTTACACATGAGTAATAGCCATTGTAGAAAATGGGGACCATAATGATGGCAGCAGCTCTGTCGACGATGACTTCTGGAAGGTCGAGGCAGGGTTTGTCCACTTTGAGCAGCACTTGGCGAAGCATATGAATGCCAGCGTGTATATACGCTTGGATTGACCCTCAAGGCAGCTGCTCGGTAATGAAGTTATGAGGCGTGTGCTGAGGGGTTCATTGGACAAGAGCTCAGTTCTTTGCTGCTCATTAACCCTCCGAATATCTCTTTTGATCGAATAACAGCTCCGCAGAACAACTTCAGCTATTGGTTAACAGCATAAGTACTAAAGGTGGTATTTTCAGTGTTGTCGCTTAAATTGCCAACATAAATGGTTGGGGCTGTAGAAACGGAACCATAAGATGGGCGCCATATGATGACCCTTTTTTGCGCAACGTAAATGCGAATTAACGCTCACGCCAGCACCATGCGGTGTGTATAGCTTACGACGAGCGTCTTACGTTTCCGATTTGCTACCATTCTTGCGGGTTCTAGCTGCTGATTAGCTGTCACAGGCAGTAGCCGCGCTTGATGTTTCTTTAATTTGTCTACTCTTAATAAAAATACTGCTCATTTTTATGACAAGACCTTACGTTATTGAGTGCAGAAGTGTTTAGTTTTTTGCAGTTTAGGTGTTAAACCTTGCTGTCATTTCAGCTACCGACATTTTGTCCAGCAAATACGATAGACCAAGATTTGTAGCGCATTCAATCATGACTGTTGATAGGAATTTCATGTTTGTGACATGCATAGCCATTCTGCTAGAAATACAAAGTGATGTCAAAGCACAATGCGTTAAAAATTCCATAATTTGTAAGCGAATGACGACGTGTGCTCGGTCTGCACGATTGCGTTCCCATCACGGAAATACGTTTCATGAAAAACGTGATTATCACTAATTGAACCTCTCTCTTAACTATTATCATTACATTTAATCTATATTAACCTTGAGTTCTTGCTGTTGCACAATGCAATTTGCAAAAGTGACGAATGATTCGCTTAAGTGTTCAATAAAACAACTTCGATGATGATTAGTGCTCATTAAAATTCATGTTATCAATGAAGTTAAAAATTAAGCAGCTACTCTCCCAAAACTCTATTGGAACACTTTGCAGTTTGAAAATTTCATAGAAATCCTGTATATAATGATGCACTATGAAATATATTTTCATAACGTTTTGGTTATCCATTGAGGTGACTGTTGGTTAGGCTAAAGTCGCTGAGGGTATTGAATCGCGTCTTTGCATTTCAAGTAATAGACAAAAATGTAATGCGCATCCTTGTTCCCATCATTAAAATTCTTCTCAAGTTTCGAAGCACATCTCACATCGAAAACGAACATTTCACTGAGTTGAAATGTCGCAGTCGGAACCGACTTGAATCATCATTTACGACACCATTAAGCGATTCGAACAAGCCGTCCGTTCACCGATTCCAGCATTTCTGCAGCTGAGAGGGAGATTTTTCGTAGGCGTTGTCCCCACTAAGTCTATTGAGCGAAAGCAAGTATGGCACTTCTTGCAATCACACTACGCCAATAGCATTTCAGTCGCTACTGCCCAAATTGTGCACATGTTCTGCATCGGATTGGGGTCTTCACAAACATTTCACTCCTTTTTTTTGTTTTGCAAACCTTATTTTTCCTGACAACACTGAACTACTGTGATGTTTTCTTGCTTCATAGCAGTTTTCTGTTGTTTCCTAATAGTTTCCTAACAGCCGCAAGTGGAGCCCCGTTGTGCGTTTAGCGTAGATATAATTATGGGCTTCTAATATGTTTATCGACTGACTGTGTGGCTCATCGAATAATTCTAGCTCAGGACAGCACTACCAGTAATGTTTGTTGCAGCCATCAAATCGATTTTTAACAAAGTAGGAGCTGCATCACATCGACAAATGCAAAACTGAAGGGCTAAAAGGACACACAGAGAGTGATGCAGCTGCTGGAGGTGTCCCCTTTGAGACGAGTTGCTTAGTGTAATGCACCACTTCTCAAAACAAATAGCTTGACTTAGCGGAGCGAGCAACTGAAATGGCATCTCCTCATTAACAAAACAGATCGCATATGGACGCCGTGTGCTGCACTTTTTTGCTGAATGAAAATATCCATTTGCGGATGATTTAATAAAAGCGCTGAGGGCTCGAACTGAATGCTCCGCAGCACTACAGACAACAAACCAGTGGGACACAACTGGTAAAGCCCATAAAGCATATCGCAATGTGCTAGAGGCATGCAGACGTTTGAAAAACAATTTCTTTTCCAATACAATAAGCTGTATGTGTTTGCGCTCTAATGAAACGAATACAGACAGAGCAAATTAGTTCGAAGAAACCAGTTAATAATAACCTTAACAAATTAATAATTGGTTCCATGATGGCCAGAAGAACACCATATTCGTCAGTTGACTGGTGCCTTTTCGCCGAACGTCGTTCCCTTATAGTGCTTCGCGTTGAGAAAAGTACTATTTCAGCATAGAGGAATCTCGTGGTTCAAAAGAGTGCCTGTCATGATTAGTAAATGCATTCTCGGTGCAGTGTCGAAATTAGCTCTTACATGTAAACCAATAAAGACATATACCAATGCGAAACCTTCTGCACGATACGCTGCATCTATAGGTGGTGGAAGCTGAGAGCTTTCTTAGAAGACAATGATCGAGGTTTTCATTAATTGGTGTTTGCCCCTGAGATTCGTGAAGCATATACTTATAGTTGAGAACACTGTTGCTTCATGATATCGATATTCTCAGCATGCTAGATTTACAGTTGCTAAAGTTCAGTAATTTTTTTGCCATTGAATATAAATTGATCTGTTATCTCCATGGATATCTCCACTTG
The DNA here is from genome assembly GCA_000803305.1 of Toxocara canis. Taxonomy (NCBI): domain Eukaryota; kingdom Metazoa; phylum Nematoda; class Chromadorea; order Rhabditida; family Toxocaridae; genus Toxocara; species Toxocara canis. The sequence goes on along the minus strand of JPKZ01000401.1, from coordinate 23,973 downwards.
AGCCAAGACTGCTGGCAAGATTTTTCCTCCGCGATAGCCTCAAGCTAAATAGCTTTTAGTTTTAGGCAATTTCCTTTTTTCAGTTTTCGCACAACCGTAGGTAAACGAAGGCTTCGATCACATGCAGAGCTCTAAATTAGGATAAGGGCGATGAAGATACGTCAAATTTCTTTTACAGCTGAGAATGGTGCAGATGAAAACGTGAGAGCCGAGAGCAACGCCTACTGTTGTCTTATTGTACGGCGCACCATATTTGGAAATGCATAGCATCGTTTATTTGTTGCAATTTGTCTTTACGATTTTCTCGCCATGCCGCTAGAAGAATCGCTATTAACTTGTTCTTTCGCCATAAGGGTCGTTTATTTTTGCAGGGAGCAATGCTGCATGATCAGGCCATCCTTCTTGTCATCTGCAAAAGTTCAGCTCCTCTATCTATACTTGAGTATATATACATAAGCTTAATGAAATTTCTCCTTAAGAATCGCTTATCGTCATTGCCATGCTGTCAGCTGATGAAGAAGCTAAACTGTGAATGATGACAAGAAGGAGGGTCTGATCCTTCAGCGTAGCTCTTTGCCAAAAATGAGCGACTTTAACGTCGACAGCGAGCTAATGGTGATTGCATATATATATATATATATATATATATATATATATATATATATATATGCAAAGGCAGCTGTAATGCTGTAATTTCATGGATTCCCGTATTGATGCAGTTGTCGACCATGCCCACGTATGATTGTTTTGACCACTTTCGCAACGCCTGGTGGTCAGCCTGCTGGCGAACCGTCCGGTTAGCAACCGGGAATCGAACCCAGGTCTTCCCGCATACGAATCGGGAGCTCTACCACTGAGCTACTACCGCATACTTATATATAATATATATAGTTTTCTATATAATATATAATAATATATGAATATATAAATATATGTAAATATATTATATAATATATATTTTCGTAGTGCTTATCGTGAAAGCTTGTCGGCTCAACAACGTGCAGATTTTAGCTTCATCTAATTAAAGCAGTACTTTTATGACATATTTGATATTCACATGCGGATGCACTGAGATCGCAAATTCATTTTCCATGGAGCACTTTCTATTATGACTGCGGTAGAAACAATTTTTCCTCTTTCTGTATCATGTTAGGTGTGGTCTTTCTATTGTTTGCGAGCAGATGATGAAATATGCATAACGACGAACCGTCACATATCATGTTTTGCGAGGAGCACTGCGGAAATATGTTCATAGTGACAATAATAGAACATTTTGTTTAGTTATGCTTCTTCTAGTTTCAGTCATTTAGGTGTATTGAAATTTAAACATTTTTATTTATGCCTTTCGGCGATCGTAGCTTAATCAGAATAGCTTGCGCTTCAATGAAATCAACATGAATATTTAGTACATTCAACAGAAATAGAAAATTTAAAGTAATACAGGAACGGGCTCTGAAAAGGGCATTTGATTTTGAATTTTTGTGGCACACTTTATGCTTGATTCAGCACTCGTTTACGGCTGTATTTGTGCGCAATGATGCGAAAGATTTTGGGCTTCATCGGTTTTCTAGTTCCTTAATGAGAATACACGGAAATAAATTGTGTTTGCTGTTACTCAGTGCGTCACAAACAGGCGTATTGGGCAAAGCAACTGACGAAACATGTTCAGTTTTTTAGAAATGCTGAAAATGCGGTCACGTTTCTGTGAAGCTTCTGTTGATTTTGATAGCGCCATAGCATTTTTTTTTTTGTTCGCAATTAGCAGAAAACTTTGCAAGTAGCAGCGGTCGTGCAAGAGTCATTTCATTTGGCAATACGGAAGCCTTTCCTTGTTTATTATTCACTTTCGTGAAGTATTAATTTTTGATGCGCTCCTCGTCTAAGGTAATATAAGCTGCCGACATCCACTTAATGAAAACAACAGAAAAATTCAGCGGAATTTATAACGCCCAATCTCGACGATCAATTGACCGTATACTGAACTCAAGACCTCGTAGACAGTGGTTCAAATAAGCAAGGAAGTGAAGTGAAGGAAGTTGAACCCAAATGTCTTCCACAATTATAGAAAAGTGTTTTACTGATTCGACCACACTATTGCACGTTTATTGGTGGGCTTATATTGTTCACATCTTCGGCGAAGGCGTGCCGGAAGTGTTTCTGTTAAGTTCATTGAGCGCTTTACTGCTGCCAGAATGAACCAAATTGAAAATGCTTGTTGTTCAACAATCGTCACCCAGGATTTGTGCTTGTATCACTTTACGCATTGAATTACGAAAGAAGAGTTTGTGTTTATGCCACTTCAACTGTATTCCTCATGACCTACTGTGATCCATTTTAGGGTCGAGTGGTAGCTTTCGACTGTTCGCCAAACAGAGCTAGCTTAATTCTGTTCACCGACAGACAAGGAATTAGTAATCAGAGGAATAAATATTCCATACTGAGTAAAAGAATCAGTCTAATACAGCAGATAAGTCAATCATGTGATAATAAAAATACCAAAATGAACAGCTGAAATGATATGCTGGTAGAATAAAACCATTTGGTGCAGCCTAAGAGATAGGCACATACACAAGAACCGTTGCCCATAAATACAACATTCAACGTACAATATTGTATAATATTGTACCATAAAATAATACAATTACCAGAAGCGACCAGTGCATCGATTGTCTTGGCGTCAACATGCTATTAGACTTTTCTTAAGAGACTTGCTGGCTCTGCGCTTGAATCTATCTTCTTCAATTTTAGCTTTACTTGAGTCATAATCAAAGTTTTCGCTTCAACGTTTGTTCATGTTTGATTTTTTTGAAGAGGTTATGTGGATAATTTGTTGCTATATAAGTCGTGAACAGTTTATTTTGCGGAAACGTTGTGAAATAAGCGCATGAGAATCGGGTACCTAAGTAAATATTTCTTAATCAGTGACAATTCAAAGATCGAAAGCTTAGTTTAGTGTAATGGACTTTAGCGATCATAATGCTGAAGGCAACATTCGCCACACTCTTCAGAGATCATTCGTAACGTTTTTTTTGCTCTACAATTTATCTTTACCCGTAACGATATATTGAATAGTGATCATCCAAACAAAAATCTCATTAGAATATGACCGCTGGTGTCTTTCTTAAGGTCGCTATGACAGTATGTCTCTTCAACAATTGCGATGTCACTTTGTTTATCGCGTCTGTCGAAATAGTTCACTTTGTTTATCACGTCTGTCAAAAAAGTATGTTCTCGTCAGATAGTCGCTGCTTACTCTACCGAAAGCGCTAACTAAAAGCACTCCAAAGAAGCCATCCTTAATCCTAGAAAAACACTGTTAAAATGTCTTAAAAAATTACCTGTTGAAGAAATATTTTATCTTCAGCACTTTATCTCACGTTGGTTTAATACTTTCGTTTGCTAAGTGCTATGAAAGGCTTTCATGATTTCCGGAATTAGTATGCTTAAAATTTTCACGAGTACTACAGCAATGGTTGATTGCATGTATTCTCAAGAGGTGAAGATAGGCTTTAAACTGGATAAATGTCTGCCGTGGCGAAGCCGTCAAGAATTAATATTTCCCGGACTGTTCAAACTTTTCTTTTCCGATAGGAAGACATCAAGTTTCGCAGCCTTCTTTTTTTACCGTTGATAGTGTTTCACGTCACGTACGCACAGTACTTGAGGTATTAGGTTTCTCGGATCGCATACTATTACGTTCACTGAGCCCAGCGCAAGCTTGCTGAGTAACCATTAGGTCTCTGATATCTTAAAACTAGAAACAACGGCATGAAAACAGTTGAAATGCGGTTCAAGAAGATCCTTGCCACCATCCGAAATATTTATCATGAATCGCTTGCTCCTACTTGTTCCATTCAGAGCAAAATATGAATGGTAATGGGAAATAAATTTCAAACAACCGCGAGCATTTTTGCTTGAGCACATTTTCGATAATATCTTTCGTCGGTTGGCGAAACAAGCAGTGACGAGTACAAAAACATCAATGCGGAGGCCACCAATACCTCTCCTCGAAGTTGACCTAGAACGGTGATTTTGTTGATGGCAACGATTCCAAGCGAAATTTATTCGGTTATGCGTTACGTCTAATAAATTCGCCTCCATGGGGGTCAGGTTTTGTCAGCAACAAAACAGTCGATCTTTTGCAACATTGAAAGGCTTCATATGGATGGACACGACAGTGAAAGAATCAAACATGATGTACTTGTACTTGTGTTGGTTCTGAGATGTCACGATAAGAACGCTAGAAAAGTCGCAGTATCAAATTGAACACGAATGGCCAGCCACCTCTTCCGTATGCAGTTAAGCCCATTTCGATGGTAGTGGTAACTGAGTTTAGCATGACATCGCTAAGCATAAAATAGTTGCCAGTAGTCGCAGCTGCTTCACCGTGCTGTGACTCATCATCCATTTTGCTGCATCACTTTCCAGACAAAGTCACCGAGCTGATCACATTTCTCCTTGTTTGATCGTCGCTTTCCTTAAATAACCAAAGTTCGCCATAGGTATATTCGCTATAGGTGTCAATAGAAATATTCGAGTTTTTTTTTTCTGACAAAATGATTCTTTTGCGAAGTGTTATCTTTTATTTCGATTCGAATAGACTTCGAATGGCCGAAGCGGAAAAGGAAACGTGCAAAATCTATGTTGTTTTAGTGTTCAGTGACTGAGATTTTAGGTACTGAAATCTTCATGGGCTTAATTTCCCTGCATTATAAATATAGCTGTACTCCATTTGTGTATTCTAGTTTTTGTTTTGCTTATTTTAAAGGGAGCTCGAACATTATTCTTTTGTTTTATAATGTGCGATTCTAGGTTTTTTCTTCCTTTCTATAAGTCCACAGCGTTCGATAAACTGATATCTACCTTACCTTCAAGGCCATCTACCTTCGACGAGACTTCCTCAAAGCAAGGCCATAAAGTTAGTGAATAAAAAAAACCATCTCATCGGATTTAACGCATTGAAAATGCTAACTCATGAATTCTTGTGGAATTGAAGATCACTTGCTCAACAGCAACCTGAAACTGTTTGTTATTTACTGGGATGTCCTATGTGATTTTCACTCCAGCATATTCAAATTCGCCTAGAATTGCGAAGTTGTTTCTTTTTTTTTGGTAGGACGAGTGAATAAGGTCAACAACAAGCATGTACAACGCTCGGCATACCTCTTCAAATATTGATGAATTCCCATGCACATGTAGTCATGAGAATATCTCTTGATTCATTGTGGTAATAACTGAATCAACTGAGAGGAAATTGGCTGAGACCTGCTCATATTGTGGAGTGTATGTGATGAAAATAATTGTGTCGTGGTATGTGAAGTGGATGAATGGTGGAGAACTTGGTTCAAAAATCCACTCTTAGAAAATAACACTGTTCAGCACTTTTACCTACTCTTGTGCAGTTCCATTTCAACGAGTACGCTGATTCGAGGCATAGGAAAGCGTTAATTTATTGAAGCATGCGCAAATTGACACACCTTATGGTCCTCCCACTCCTCCCTCTCCTTTTAACAGTGAGGGGATTCGCAAATGGTAAGCGGATACTGAAGGATGCGAAAGTCGCAAGTGGAGTGCCGGCTTCGAGATATAGAACCGCAGGTTGCCGGGAAATGAAGCAGGGAGGTAAATGAAAGGCTAGGAGGAGAAATATTTTTCAATATTGAAGAAAGTTCTTGGATGCTTGGACGCATTACGAATGCGTTTTTCCCTCGCTTGGTCACAGCATCTTGACAAACAAGGTCCGGAAATTTTGGTTGGGTGAGGTGCACTTCTGTTATCATGAATTAGTGTTTGCGTGGTATTTTTAGCGTGAAATTTACTAATTACTTTAAAAATTTAAAGATTTGAAGCATACTGTGCTACCGACAACTCGGTGTTTTGTGTAGGTGAAGGAACAGTCAAATCGAACGAGAGAGCAGGTAAGCATACAATGAATCCTTTTTCATTTATGACAGTTTTGCACTAGTTCTTGGCATGTGTCATGATCGCGAAATCGACATTTCCGCCAAGCTTCAGGAGTAATGGCTTCGAACTATGTAAAGCATCTTGTTTAGTGCTTACTTCTTTTTGTTGCTCATGTTTTTCTTTTGTTGATTCCAGCGTCCTTGTTATGTATGAATTGAGATGATTCTCCGCCGCCTTTAAGAGATTCTTAAAGTTTTATTGTGGGTTCTTTTTTCAGCGTGTACCTAGTGGCAATTGTGCTGCTCGTGCGATGAATCTCTCTGGCCGTTTCGTTTTTCTTTTATTATACGCCTTTCTAAGGAATGGAATTTAGCCGAACTGCGGATAATTTGTGAATACTTAAACACCTGCGTCGATGCTTTCCTCTCTTATATTTTTTAATTGTCAATTCAGCCAGTTGGCGTTGGCTTCACCAAAGTGTGCAGTATACGCAATGGGAAGACGCCTTTCAATTTCTACGTCACAGATGAACGATGTGTATTGCCAACACCTCATATTAAGACATTGAAAAAGAGTGCTTCCACGTTCCAATTAGTGCTAATAAACGTAGCAGACGGCATCAACGTGGACGTCAAAGAGAAGGAGATATTTTAAATGGGTGGCCTGTGCACTGTCTTGAACGCAGACGATAAGTGGTATTCCCAAATGCCGCTCATTCGCTCTCCCATCTTGCAAACTAAGGCGGTTATAATTCTCAAATGACATAAGGACTTCGGATTTTTTTAATAAAAAAAGACGTCTTTTTTTCTCAATTAGAAGGCTGCTTTCAAATTGAAGACCCTTTAAAAGAACTCCTCAAAGACTGAGAAAAGTGGACGACTGACAATTAAAGCATTGAAAAATAATTGCAGAACATGGCCTTTCATATGTGGAAATACGGTATGTATTTAGTTTCTTTTGTTGCTACTTTTATCTTATCTAGCCGATTCCCAATTCGATCTTTCTTCTCGCTTTTTTTCCGTCAGCGCTCCACAATTCACTATATCGTTGCCCTTATGCATATTCCCTGTCCTATAGAAATAAATGTTCAGTTTTTTTTTTTCAAACTAAGCGTCGGCCTAATTTTTATTTTGATCGTGTGTTGCAGACTTTTGCATCTGATCTCCATTTTTTGTTGCGACGTCGCTAATCAATAATCAGAATATGCCCCATAGCGTGAGTCATTAAACATTTGCGCCAAAGCAGAACTACCTCATGATAGTGGCTATTGACCATAAATTTTGACTTTTTGCGGTATAATCATGTTCGATAACATGTTGGTGACAGTCGACTATTTACTGGATTGTGGCTTTGGAGGCTATTTCAAAGCCAACGATACTGCTCTCGTTTTAACTCGTTGTTGCCGTTTGCAATGTCCCATTTTTATTTCGTTGAATTGGGCGAAATGTTTCCGGACTACAGCGACAATTTCTTGTGCAAAATTGATCATCACTAGTATTACACTTTAATTGGCCGCAATTGGCAAAGGCGAAATGCTCTTATTTTTTGTTTGAAATTTTTTCAACCGACTTAATGCGGTATAGCTGACCGGTAGCTTTTCGCTAAAAAATCAGCTGAATGAAGGGGCCACGCATTTCAGATAAGGACTAGCTGAGCAAGTTAGTAAATATTCTAATCTTTTATCGCATGGCATAATTTGTCATATGAAGCAACACAAGAAAAGAAATGCATAAGGCAAGCTGACATGCGGCGAACTTCAACAAGTCCATTTCTTATTTATTAATTGATGTATTGATTTTTTTGTTGAATCCAACCACGTCCTTGCTTGCCCATGCAAGGCTAGATTTTATTCGTTGCAATTTTTTAGTCTCACAACTAAGCAACCTCAACTCGAATACAGAAGCTACTAGAAGAGTTCTCAGTAAAGACGCACATTTAACAAGGATAGAGATTAGGGTTTCTGCAATTTAAACGTGAATCAAACACCACGCACTTCGAAATAACCTTCATATGAGGCTGATTCGAACAAAAAATTGAGAAGATGGTTGCATTTTCACTGCATTAGATGAACGGATGTTATAACAAATCCCACACTGTTCGGGAGGTGTATTTTCGAGTGCGAAACGTTATTTCGCGTTATACGGCGCGCTGTTTCTTGCATGATATTTTTGTGAAGCCTTAATTTTATCATCATTCATCTCAGCTGGGAATTGGGAACATTCATTGCTGTTATTTTCTATGTGCATGAAGTTCAACATATTCGATATTCTTCACTGCTAATGAGCAATCACCGATCCTTTTGTAAGAATTCTATTGGATCGTCGTTCTTTCCAAATATCGAGTCGTGGACTATACAGCCAAAGGAATGAAGCCCTACATTGGGATTTGTAACTGTACATAAAACATGGAAGCGAAATCACTACAACGTTAATGAGAAATATTCCAGCATATGATCGGTTCATCTCTATGCGAAAACGTTTAAAATTATATTCAACTTAAGAAAGCAAATTCGTTTGGGAAACAAATCTGATAATATTCGCATATGTTTGTTTTGTGGTGCTTAACTGCGCATTTCTCAAGCCATCAACCATCACTTATGACCAAGAATGCAACGAAGCGAGATGAAATACGCTAGGATCTTATTTTGTGCAGCGTTCGTTAAAGATTTGGATCTGTTCATTTCTCATCTGCGCGCCGCTTACCACAATAGTCATTACCGGATACAAAATAATTACTTTGGCTTTTCTCATTCGACATCTATAAAAAAATATCAGCGCACACCCTGTTCGCGACACACTAATTGTAGTATTAGGTTTTTAGTTTTCATCGCAAGCACCAATGGTAATTGCATTTGCTAAAAGCCATGTTTAGCTGAATCGACAAACTTTCTCACTGCTATGCTGTTCACCTTCCTAATGATTTTGCTGCCTTTCGAGCCGTTGCGCATTGCTCAAGAAGTTCTTTAGATTGCTCGCTTGTTTCCCAAATGTTACCGGAACTCTTGTTACGGCAATCGAAGATAATTTCTGATACTTATGAACTTATTTTCAGTCGTGCATATTCCATCCATATTTTGCTCAGTTGGAATCTAGCATAAGTACATATGCTAGATTTGATGGGCTCTTGTGAGCCATTCTAAGTTGTCAGTTAGTATTGTCGTCTACGGTGATCAAAATCGATGTAGCTTATTAGACTAGTGATGCTATATAATTGAACTCATTATAGCGTTAAGGATAACTCGGCTATAATTGAGTTGTCGTTGTGTGCACAAAAGTGGAATTATTTTCACTGATTCTTTTTATAAATGAATTTAACGAGAATTTTTGTTTGCGTAAGTGTTTATGATATTTTGCGTAATAGCTCTCATTACGCCTCGTTGATAGGTTAAGGCTGACAATGATGAACGCTATATCGTAATACTATGGAGTACAGACAATAGTTTTTCTACGTCTTCGCATATTCTATGTAAATGGTCGTTTATTTGATCTCCGTAAGCAGTATACCGTTTGATCGTTGTGCATCAATTTGTCCTGATCTGGATGGGTGCAAAATTTTAGGCGTCAAAATGATCTAAAATGGACTAGGAAGGTCTCGGATAAAATTAGTTTAGACAAGGCACGGTTAGTACTGCTTGGATACGGATCAGTTATGATGCGGAGTTACGTGGAATAAGAATTTTGGGGATTGTCGTTTCAAATTACGTAGTCACATACTGTCAAGGCGTTATCACTGTCTCACCACAGTCCCCATGGTGTCCCGTCACCTTCAGCTGAACGGACTTTCAGTCAGTACTATATGCAAGCAAGATACAAGGTGAACTCCATCTCGCATCCTCACACTTGCTAGGTGAATTCTCTCTCCATCGACTAAGCTAGCGGAATGCATTACCATCATTGAGCGATTCAGAGTGTCAGTGTCCCGGTGTCTTCATTGTGCAGAAAACGCGAACATTTTAATGAGCCTAGGCTTCCAACAATATGACCGTTACGGAGAAAAGACAATGTATACCATCTCTTGTCAAAATGATACCAGACCTGTTCTTGTCGCTGAAAATGGTGATATCAGATTTGAAAAAAGTGTTCGAAAAATTTAAAAGTTGCGGATTTCTGCGAGCCGGTACACTCATAGATACCATCGCAGTACTCTAGAAAATACTTTGGCGTACGTGAAGGGCGTCATAGAACTTGTCCACTATGACTACTTCAGAGAAACTAATTCGACGATGAACTCCTTTTATTCCATGAATGCATAAGCGAGTTCCTAAGTTTCCCCACCTTTATTTTTATTTAACGAAATACGCTGTAAATGTGGCCTGGTTCGACTGTTCGATTGACCTGTGAACAAGGGGTGAAATTGCGAAACCGCGCAACGTTAACGCATGCGCGAGTCACAGGTTGTAGTGGAGTAGGCGGAATGTGTAATAGATCTTTTAGACGAGTCACAGTACCATTATTTACTTCGCTCCTTACCAGTCTTACTCAATCCACCTCATTTTATAAGATGTTGAAAGTCGCTGCTCTCAAGTGGAACACAGTAAATTCCGAAGTTATTTTTCAAAATGTGCATTTGGATCTCTTGATTTTTCTTTTCATATACCTCTAACGTAATTACGGCAGTACCAACTTGTCTGATTGCGAATTTCAAATGTGCAATGAGAAGGAAGCGTGCAGTACTTCCGTTATTTTCATTTCGCGCCGTATATTTCATACTTCTCGTCAAGTTTCTGATGTGTCACGGTCGTCTGCATGCGCATCGTAAAATTCCGGTGAATCTGAAAGCGTAAATGGAAGGCGGAAAATGTGACAGAAGGATTGGTTGCTAGACCCATAGCAACTGTTGCAGCTTCGTCAAGTTCATAAAAAAATTGGCCGGCAAAATCAAAAAATAGGTCAGTTTAACGACGAGTTTATCAGGATGACTGTCATGTAAATTGTATTTCAAAGCACCGGAGCCGGTCGTGTTGGACTGTTATGCGAGCTGGAAAAAAAGTGGAGGAGTGGCCTGGGATTGAAAAAAAGATTGATCAGTGTAATCAAAAACCACCTAATGAGGTTGCATGAATGCAGAGCGCTGAAAGCCAAGTATTTTTCTCATTAAAAATTGGTCGTTCTGTTTAGCAGTTATCAGTTCTGCCCGCAACACTGCTAGCTTCTCAGCGAACATCTATCGGCTTCCAAGTTTTTATCACACTGACCGATTTTCCAGTCATATTGACCATTTCCAACCGTCCTTTTTTTAAACTTTTACTTCCCACAACTTCAGCGACCTACGCCGTAATCGATGATCTTATTTCATGAGCGTAGTTTTGCACGCAGCGACCGCGATTAAAACTGCTGTAACATTGAGCAAATTTCCAACAATGCTGTGTTTTTATAATACTGATTAAGCTCGAACATTTGATAAGGTCTCACTGGCAAAAAAAGTTGGAATGATCTTGTTTTGAATTTAATTTTCAAGCTATAATTTGTTTAGTTGTTCGATTCGTATGGCATGTTGTATTTCCACTAGCATCTGCAATAATAACAGATTTAATAAAATCATAAACTTTTTTGTTCTTAGTCGTGGCTGCTAAATGAACTTCATAAGTTTTATTTGTAAGAAAATCGGAGCACAATGGATAATCTCATGAGTGCTCTGCTTGGCATATTAGTTTCGAAAGAACAAAAGCGTGATGATTATCAGAAAAAAAGCCTGCACTACTTTCATTCATCTCAGCGCACATTCATGCCTGCTCAGCTGTTCTGTCGATCCGTTCAAGTCGTCTTATCTGCGGCCGCCTTTAGTTCATGTTCCGATTTCGCCCGTTAGAGACACCTTCCGTTCCCATCTAAATTTTCTTGATTTTTCATCCTCCTTGGGCATATTTGCTTCTTACTGTCGCTGTTAAGGTATATGTTCCTGAAAAAAAATCCTTCAGCTGAGCACAAGCCTGGTGAACTGTCTTGTTAGATAGTATTTTACTATTCGGCGAGACTACATAGGTATGAGGTATGCAGTTTGCAGTGTGTGATACCGAAGTGGTTCTGACTGAAAGCCGATCCTATTGATCATGCCGTTCGGGTGGAAGATTCTCTTCTACAAGACCAATACATGTTTTTGTATGTGACTGGGTGCTGAAGATCTGACATTTATATAGATGCGTTTAATTTATCAGTGGATATATAGTGGCATAAATGACTCAGTGGTATTCTGTGTTGCATTCACAGTATTAATTTTTATGTTCGATGCTTCTGTGCTCTTTGATCAAGCGTCAGGTTTGGTGACGGAGTGTGAGTGTTCGATAGTGAAGTGCAAACATGTGATTATATTTTTGTTGCGCACCTGCTCTCGAATTCTTAACGATTCAGGTGCTTGTCCATTTACGTTCGAATGGAGTAAACGCTTTCCGCAAATTGGTCACTTGAAGAAATGGTGATGTTAGGGACATTGTTGGAAAATAGGTTTTTAATGCATATAGTCGTATAAATTTTTTGCGTCGATTTTTAATTCTTTTATTAAAAATTTTATTCGTTCGTCTATGGCATGGATCACTTTGCCATTAACGACACGGAGAATAATATAAAGCGTTCGGCGGTTCCGTTTGAAATAGGTCCTAATTGTCCGAACATTTGATTCCAATATTCGGATGTAAGCGCGTTTCACGGTCAAATCACTTAAAATCTGAAACGGACGCATAGCGAAACCAGGGCAGAAGCTTAAAGTGTTTCCGGTTCAGAAATTATACAATATATTTCGCTCTCGACTGTTCCCTATTTCATTCTCCATCATCTGACTGTTCTGAAAATTTTGGCACTGCTCAATTGCATTCGTTTTTCGTTAGCGTTTACTCCAAAATGTTTTAATTGCTTCATTAAACTTATTTTGCAGGCAACGGATATGATTCGTGAGAATAGGCGTAAATGGTCCGAAAATTGATCACCTTAACGATGGAGCAGCTTGCAGTCAGTTTTGGACTTCTGCTGCTGTTCACTGTGCTTATTATTTTGGCACTTGGTGGCAACTCGTTGGTTTGTGCGGCGATATACTTTGATCGCAATCTCAGAAAGCAACCGGAGAATCTATTTCTTGTCTCACTTGCCGTCTCAGACCTCCTCGTTTCAATTCTGGTAAGTGGGTGCATCTGTTTGCCTTGCATCTTGTACGGTTTTCGTGTCTTGAAATTATGATGCGTTTTCTTATGAAAACAAACGTCGTCAAACAGGGAAAAAGTTATGTTTATATCTCATAAGCTCGTTTAAGAATTAGAAGAATTACTTTTGTTGATCAAGTGGCTTCCATTGTCCGAAATAGAGGAATTTTATTTATAGTCGGAAAGTGACCATTAGTAACATGTGAAGGCGACTCAAAAAAGGCAGTAATGCTTACAGGACGTTTAATTTGCAGCATGTTGGAAGAGCCAAAAATAACTGAAATTCGTTTGAGGAATGTAATATAAACGATGCTACGTGCGAGCGTTCCTAGCCAACCTGCAACGTGACATCATTCTGGATTGACGGATTTCATTTTTGTGGCATTCTGCAGGCATTTTCTGCGCTTGTCATAATGGGTGATGAAACAAAAAAAGCTTAATTTGAAGCAGCGATTGCAAAATTGCTTCCATTTCCTGTCCAGATTGCCAGTTTATCTGGATGCTAATATTATGGCGTCGAAACAAAAAAATGCATCGTACCAGTGGGAAACACCACATTCACTTCGATAAAAGGTTTGCTCTCATCAAAAACAACCGATCCACCGTACTCATCCGATCGTGCTCCATGTGGCCATATTGTTCTTCGAACGAAAAAGGACACGGAAGGGCAGCGTTTCGCTGAGATCGAAGACTTGGAACAAAAACTGTCGAATTGAACAGAATCACATTTAAAAGGTCGTTCCGGAAGGAACGAAAAAAAAAAGCGCTGCAACAAACTCACTGGGTGATGTTGGGTTTGCTTTGGAAGAGACTAGAGTTTCGATTAGAAAACAATACAACATATTTTTCTTTTGTTCTTATTGTTTCATGTCCCGATTCCCTCACATTTAAGGGCTTACGACCAATATTAAAAATTATTGGATTTCTTAACAAGTACACCTATTCCCACCCAATTTTCGGGTGCCATTACGTGTTGATCGTTAAGTGGAAAGCTAAAGCCGTGCATGAATTTTGCCAATCAATCTGTAAAGCTTCAAAAGCGAGCGTCTTTTCACTAAGTTTGCAAGCCATTTAGTGCTCAAGCCTTCACGTCATTACTGTTTGCGCCATTTCAACTCTCATTACCGTAATAATTTCTTAGGTATTGATCCACATCAGATGATTCCGCTCAGCGTAACGTTTCGTTCGGATCTCTATAAGTTCCGATTCGCAGTGACGGCATCAAGCTTTAAAATTGATCACATTTGAAAGTATGCGATGCGACAAGCGCTTAGTAGCTTGTTTCGCAGTGTCAAAAAAAGATACTGTGCGATGGATGAGCTTTCCGTGCATGAATACGAAATTCCATTTGCTAACCACTTCGGCGACGCATTCTTTTTTGCTGAGGGTGATTGAGTGTCAATCGTCAGTTCGATTAACTACTTGCCAGAACAATTCGTCTGAAACTTTCACAAACTTTTTTTAAGGCTGCTTATTTGTCTTTCGAAGCAACACCATTGCCCATCTCTCAATCGGAACTCAAAAAATGCTGAATTATATCATCTTCCGATTTCTGAACAAATTCTTCTTTTTATAATTCTCAGTCATAATTTTACGCAGAACTTCATACCAGTCCGAAATTAGTTGATCTGCGCGTGCAATATTTTTGTTCAGCAGGCGAATTTTTTGCAACAGCGAAGAGCGATTGGAAGCGAAATACTAAAGGCAGTTAATGGCATTCAAAAATGTGGTGCAAGGCGTTCAGCCAATGAAGCCACTATTCCCCGCTACAAGGACAGTGGTTTTCTTTTCTTGATAAGGAGGGACTAGAATCAGAGGGAAGCAAGGAACGAAAACGTTGAGGCTAATTCTCTGTACGCTATGTTTTAGTCATGCAACGATCCTCGACGAGCATGACCCTTATCGGAAATTTCTTGTTCCTTTTCAACGATTTACTTTGAACATTTGAAAGCACGAGTTATTCATTTTAATAAACAAAGGAACATGTGGGAATGCCCATCAGTGGGCATACGCGCTTAGGCCGTTGTACTCGCCAAAAAAGGCTGCTTATTTAACCTGTTGAAGTTGTTAAGCATAAATCCACGTTTAAACAGATCGAGCCGTTGAGACGAATCGTATGCTGAGGACACATTTCTCCGCGACGTATTGGTGAACACAAATCCATGTCCATGTCAGTCACCGAATCCGTGCTATTTCTTCGCTATGTTCACTCTAAAAGCGGGCAGTTCGAAAAGGCGGCGACCTTAATGCGTAGATTTCAGCTAGTAAATTTCTTATTTTTAGCTGTAGTGGATCGGTGACTGAAGCTGTGGAATTGCCAAATAGACAGAAAGCGCCTGCATACACACAATAAATGACGATAATGTGCTTTGCAGATGCAAATTTGCTGTAGCTCATGAGAAGTATCCACTACTTTGTCAGCCGAACTGAAAGCAGCCTTTCTTCTTCCCCTCCCTATTACTTCAAGGAGTACTCGAACCTTTATTATCGAAAGACGAAACCTATTATAGGTTTGAGTGTGGAAGTTGACGTGAACCATTGAAACTCATGTTCCAGAAGTCCACTGTACAGCTTAACTTGCGTATCTGCAAATGTTTTTTCTGCAATTATTAGCTCACTTCAGGTGATGGTATTCGCGGCAGCAAATGACCTGCTCGGCTATTGGCCATTTGGACGTGTTTACTGCCAAATTTGGGTTTCCTGTGATATCACCTGTTGTACAGCATCCATCTTGAATTTGTGCGCCATTGCACTGGATCGCTATTGGCATATCAGTCGACCTATGGCTTACGTGAGGTTGATTATATCTCTTTAAAAAATCTTAAGCTTTTAGGGACCATTTGAAAGGCATTTTTTAACGTTACTAAAAGCGACGCTGTGTCTGATTGGGCCCAATTCTCGCTCACTTTATGACAACATTCAGAGACGGAGGTATGCCTCAGATTTAATGTGCAGAGTTATCAGGAAAAAATCTTCAGAGATAGCTCTACTTGAGATAAGCTGCGTGTTTTTCTAAACGAATTCTTGAGAGGCCTTCATTCATATGGAATCTATTCATGACATTTCGCTATGTTGTAACGATCACCGTTTTGAATTTCATAAAGCATTGGATGAATATACCATTTTTTTTCGATTTAATGTTGGAAAAGTCGCTTTTTCTGGACCGTTTAGCAAGAAATTTATGCGAAGCTTTTCAAAAATGCTTTTTTTTTCTCGCGTTGCTTCATATTATAGCAAACTATGCATGCAAAATTGCGTTCACCGAAGTGCGCAATGTATATGCGTTGCGATCCTAACATAAGGTTTTATTTTGGCCGTAAGAAAAGACCTTATGTGCTTCATCTTTTTTTGCTATGGTCAATGCTAACGCATCGACGTGAGATAAATGTCCAGATCCAAACGGATAGAATTTTTTTTTCCTCGATTACCACTGCATATCTTCTTCTTCAACGCGATGTGATGATTATGCTTGAAATGTACAGTTTCGCTATCATCTGAACCACACTGTATAACTGCTATGAAAAGCATGGTAGCGTTTTTTTCTCCTTTGTAACATCCGTTGATGAAAAAGTACTATTGGCAAACAAATATGATAATTTGAATCTGAAACGTTGAAAGCATTTGTCAATTAACGCCTAGCATAGTTGACTTCTCGAGAGAAATGAAATGAAGAAAAAGATGCCCACTGGAATAAAATAAAAATAAAATTTAAAAAAAAACCAATTGGTTTCTGACTGTTATGTGCCATTTGCAAGATTGACCACAAGCATGTTTGTCACTGTGATCATCGGTCCACGTTATAGAAATGATGCCTTTTCTCATTTTTACGTTCACATGAACCTAAACGCGTTTGAGAAGAGCTTTCTACGATATATGGGAGCGCATGAGTAGTGCGGCGAGCATCTGATGTTCTTTTTATTTTTAAATGCTTCACTGCATTGTTCCAGCGTTTTAGCGACCACTTTAATTTAATTTTGCGACCAATGAAAGAAACCAGTTGCAAATTGTGAGTCTTTCAAATTTGCTTCCGTGTTCAATAATAATCACGCCAATTAGCCACTAATTTATCCGGGTGCTGAATGCCACTTCATTTTACAAAATAAGGCTGTTGAGGATGAAGGAGGGAGAAGGAAGGGAGGGAGGAAAAAAAGAGATGAATTCGCAGTCGTCCTTTTACCGTTTCGAATCGAATTTGTCTGATTTCGGATGTTCATACAGAATTATCTTTCAGTCGTAAGCGAATCACTTATGGGATTGCGATAATATGGGTATCGTCTGCGGTGATAGGATTCGCGCAAATGGCATTCGGATTTGCCCAACAAAAGGAGCACGAAATCGAACTGCTTACGCACGGAGTTCTGCGCAATGAGTTGCCACAAATTAAAACATATTATTGTCTTATGCTGCATACGTTTTGTCATGAAATTGCTAGTTGAATATTAGTGAGACTTATGGCTTTGCCTGCATCGTTCAACGCCATTGAAATATAACTTTCATACCAGTATATCGCATATTGAGTAAGAGTAATGCTGGATTTAAATTCTGAAATGGCGGAAACCTTAATATCGTAGTACTGGAGGGCCGTAGTTTAGCCTAGAAGCAGGATATTGTATCTCATAACTGCTTGCTCGTTTGTTATCGTTCAACTTTCGAGAATCTTTGTACGATCATCGTCAGCAGATGTTGGTCAGTCAGGTCATGCTTAGAGTCACTAATCGTCTCATGAGAGAGAATTACCTAATATAGCTAGAAAGTCAGTTGTGCTTTGCAAATCGGAGATGTATGACACATGCTTGAAGCATAAGAATTTTGAGTGCTCACCTTATGTTTTCGATTTCTCGTAGCGCACCTGCTGATCCATACTGACTCAATACTGCTCGAGAGTCGACTCGCTTTGCTACTGTAAGAATTGCAAGTAGTCTCGAAAGAATCGTTTCTAATATCGATCAAGTGTGTGCGTTTTTGAGAGACGCTTGAGGTGATATGCACGTCCGTTCAGGTCATCGCAGCCAACATGTCAGCTACTGCTGAAGCCATTGTATGCTGTTGGCAGTTCAATGTGTAGCTTTTTCGTGCCTGCTACCGTGATGGTTCTACTCTATACGCGATTGTATTTGTATGCCAGAAAACACGTACGAAGTATACGTACACAGTTGAAGCAAGCGACCGGATTCCTCATAATGCAATTGGCTAGTGAAAAAATCCGAGAGGTAAGCAAGCAATCAATTCGTCCTATTTATTTTCGTTGTGCTGTACGCATGTGAACACATCAAGGAATGTTGAGTTCTCTGACGTATTCGTTTGTACGATGGCGATATGCACATAACTGGAATACCATATATTATGAACGAAGATTAAGCTTTAACGGTTTATCTGTGCGCAGTTTTATAGTGACAAATGCTCGTGAGCCTTATGCAAGAGAATGTTCATTAACGAGTACGAGAACAATATTTATATCCCATAATAGATGTGCTATCGGCATTAAAATTATCATCGTTGCGCATCGAACATCTATCTGTTCATGTAAATTTCCGTTTTGGGTGCTTTATATTCGATTCTTTTGCTCGGTATTCTTTTTAAAATATCGCCAACGTTTCGCACATTTTCGAGCTTGCTATGAAAACTTCCTTTGCGACTTTCAAATGCACGGTTCCTACATGATAATTTTTTTCTGCAGATAATTACTTTCGAATAATCGAAATATGATGGTTTTATAAATTATCGAATGGATTTACATGAACTCGTGATGATACGTCGCAGATTTTTTATATGCTTTAAGAAGTTTGAATAGAAATGCAGGTTGCTAATGTTGCTTTCGAATCATTGCAAATTAATTATCGCTTAATGAATTGTTACAAAGTTTAGTGCGATAGCTTTGTGCGCTTTTGTTTATAGAATACATATGCAGGAACAATTAGAGGCATTGAATGACGAAATGTTAGCTTCTCCACTCTTCAACATTACTTATATATAGGTAGATGAGTGGAACCGTTGCACTGAGTCTTGTCCATTATATCCTTTAAACAAATGGTTAATGAGGCGATCACATCAAAAGCTTAATTTGCTTGCATCATTTAAATAGGCAAAAATTTCGAAGTTTTCATTGAAACAGCGATTATTTGGGAGCATTTGAACAACGTTTTGCAAGGGCTAATTTTTCGTTCGATTCTGATGGAAATTTCTTGCAATGACAGCAGATTGTCGAATACTTCTGAAATGAGTAATTCGGATTTCGAATTACTCTTCCTTATCGCTACGCTGAATGATTCCGTTCCTCATCCTTTGATCTGGTCCGAAACTCATAACATGACATCAAAAAGCAACGGCAATTGCTGCAAAAGCGTTCCGACAAATCTGAGCCAGTCGACCAGTCGATTAGAGAACAAAGTTGTCGTTGAGTAGAAATTTGAGCGTTTAAAATAGCGTTTTCTACGCCAAAAATTGTGTCCTCGATTTTTAAAATTCGGCAGTGAACGTTTGAAAGGTATAAGTTCGCATGCGCCAAGTATCAGCCAAGTGCTATGTACGCATGTTGCATATTCATATCAAACTTTTGCTTCGCATGATTTTGATCTTATCATTTTTTTTTATACTCTCAAAAGGTTCACTAGATCTTATCATATTGTGCGCGCATCAATCAACATTTCATCTGTCATCTTAATAAAGCGTAACTTTCTCTAGTGAACCTTTTCAGATGGTTAGTGATTCGTTTACAATTTCGTCTAAGAAATCTCATCTCATTTGGCCTTAAAGTAAATCAACAACAATCGCAAAGCTTCTTTACAGTTTGTTTTGCTTAATCGAGTTAGTATGAGTTTAGTTTTCCTAGTCAAACACCACAACATTGAGATAATATGGAATGCACTTAAGATGCAAACAAAAGCGGACGACGGTTCATCTTTGTTGATGATGGCCAGAGTTTTTTATTAGAATTAGCTTTCTTTTGTTGAGCGTCAAAAATGTGGAAATATTGAGGGTATAGAATCTAAAGCTGACGTCATGCTGCTGTCTAATTGCATTCATTATCGGACGAGTTTGATTTGATTCTATTATTCGCTTGATGGAATAGCCAAACGAAAACAGAGAGGGAAAGAGCACGCATATAAATTATATTTATGAATGTCTCGGAGGGCCTTCAAAGAAGCAAAAACGTATGAATGTTAAAGGCTCAAGAAAAATGTTTTTGAAGGACGCAGTTGCTTAGGCCTTTTTCAGCAAAACTAGAAAAAAAAAACTCGAAAATATTGGTGATCATGTGAAACAATAGTTGCGTTTGAAAAATTTTTTAATGAAAATTTCCTCCAGATTATATTCCGTTCGGATAACTGATTCGTCGAGCTAACTGATAAGCAGCTTTAGCACCGGTCTAAGCGTCCTTGTCAATAAAATTTTTCAGGAAGCTGGTTATCCCCGAGTTGTTCTATTTCGTCTAAGCGCTCGTTAGCTTTCTGGTAACTGCTGTTTCCGCAATAGAGCTCTCCGAAGTGACAAAACATTTTGTTTTTATGTTGTTTATGCAGTGTAAGATGATTATCTGCTGAAACCGCTCAACAAATGCCAGCCAGCTGCCTCGGAAAGCACTCCAGTAGCATGTCAGTTTAGCTGAGAGAAACACTTTTTACTCTCATACTTACGGAAGGTTACCATTGCTTTTTGTGTCATTTCTTGGAAACCGCATCTCGACTTCACGAATCCAAAAACTGTTGGTGCCTTTAATTTTTCGACAAACACCGCATGTTTTAGAATTTTCACGAGTCGATCATATATGAGCGCTGTTACGTAATTTGCAAGGCATGCTTAAGCATATTTCCAAACGCAACATCGCAGAACACTCAACGCTGATCAGCAATTGTTCTTTGTTCTCGAACAAGACTAATACCTCTTCTCACTTCAGCAGAGTTCACAAGGGGACAAGATTTTTGCACCGTTGCATGCATTCTATTTAGAATCCTTTGTTTCTTATTGATATCACCTACATTTTATGCTTTTTTAAAATCCATTTTGATGAGAACGAAAGTTGTGTAAAATGTTTATTGCTGCATTGGATGGTTTGGAATGTTGGTTTATGCAATGGAGTGGAAAGTTCTCCTAACAATTTGCTCATTAAGCACCGTAATGCCGGTGGCTTTACGTTGAATGAAGCGAAGATGGCAGACGTGTTTAACGAGTCGTGAACACCAGTAAAAAGATTGCATTTCGGCACCTCTTTTTGCCATCCGTATATCGTCACCGTCTTGGGAAAGAGAACAGCAACTCAAGGTGGAGAAAATGTCAAATGCACAGCCTTCATAAAATAGGCTTCACTGGTGAGAGATATTCAACGGCGCACTCTCCGGTGGCTCTTATTGATGGAGCTAAGCGAATGAAGTATGATCTAGGCAAGTGTTTGAATTTTTTTCGTATGATGGCAGACCGTGGCCGAACAAAGGAGAGTTTGTCCCCTTCGTGCGAACAGCTTCATAGTAGAGGAACAGGAGATGCTTGGAATTATCCTTTGACATTTCCGTTCAGAAAATCCTTGTCCTTGAGCTTGATTCTTGTTAAATGTAAGAAGTGTGTGTACGCAGACGAATGCCCCGTGCGATGTTTGTAATGTTAGGGATGCGTGCTGTTTAGACGTCAATGGCGGCGATACATCCTTTCAACATAATCTTTGAATAGGACTACTTGAAAGAAGTTCCTTCCAATAGTTCTCTGTTCAAACAAGCTTGTTTCCGTTCGTTATGGTGGGACCAACACTCGAAGCGTTGAAGGGGTAAGCGGTATGCATGACGCATGGATATCACGTGAGTGCTGAAATTGTTTAGTAACGCTTCTCTTATACTATCGCTGATTAGAACAGCTTCATCTATGAGTGACTTAAGAAGAATTGCTCAGAGGCATTTCCAACTGGTTCATGCTTAATGCGCTGCTGCATTGTTCTTTTTGAGGCGCTTACATATATGCACTTACGATGAAGCACAAGGATTTAACAAAGTTGCTGCATGCTTTTCTTTTCGCTTACCGTCAACGGTATTTCCTAAATTCAAAAATTCCCCCACTTAAGCTGATACAGTGCCAAATTTCTGCGAATTATATAAATCTGAGCTGCGTCTGTTGCTAAAGTAGACCATATTCTAATGGATCCTACGCCGCTGCGAATACAGGCAGTAGCGACGTGTCGCCGTCAGTAAAATGCCACAAATAGTTACAAATTCAAGAGTTTTTTTGAAGCGTTTGGCGATTTCAGTAACTCGAGGCAATTTTCGAGTGCACTGACATTTACAGGAATACTTCAACTGATCAATACATGTAACTTGTTTCAAGGACTCTCGTTTAAAGCAAACGCGGACGCTTTGGCTTGCAGCTGGCTAGATAGATGAGAGGTTTACTTCAGAGCGAGAATTAATTTAGCAGATGGGAAGGAGATGGGTGGAAAGTGACCTTCCAAAGAAACGGTTGAAATGTTTAAAGAGTAACATAGTTTAACGGAGTGGGTGATTTTATCGGGACGCTGTGTTAAGGGTGGGAGGAAAGGGGGTGGACTTCCAGGGTTTAAGATATGCCGTTCGCCTCCATATCCTTGATGTTTGCAGTGCCCAAATAAACTGTGTCTTCAAACGTAAATTAATTTTCAAATTTTCTGCAAGCCTGTCATTTTTTCCTATCCCTTCCATCTCGAATTAAGTCCACATTGTCTCTGACCGGTTAAGAAACTGCAGGCTTTGCAATAAATGGCGGCTAATGAAATGCCGTTACCGAACATGTTGAGTCGAAAGTGGTGGTATGGTTTGTTAGTCCTTTGTATATCGTGAATTCAAATCCATATCTTCGCGTTCGTGTACTCGACATGCTTGTAAGCGAAGGGAATGCTGTTCGTCAATGTTTGCTCTGTGACCGCCAACGCATTTTGACGTAATCTTCGTTGTATTCTTGGCAATGTTACAAGAAATAGCAAGTTCAAATATTTTTTAAATTTTATAGCTGACAAAAATAGGGATGTAGTTCTTGCTTGCGTCCTCCGTATGGCTGCGTCGTATGCATAAACATAAAGCATATGCCTGCTGTTTTCGATTTGCTATAGTCCTTCAAGTTTCGTGAGTAGTGTGCTTGAAGCTCGTAGCATGGGCTTCCGTAATTTTATGCAATTTGAGAACAGAATTCTTCGTTTGTGCAAAACTTACCGAAACTATTTCAGTTTACATTTCAGTCTTGTCCACAGTCCATCTCCCTGAGGCATATTATGGAGAGCAAATTTAAA